>CAKAKR010028111.1:0-27848 GCA_916700685.1 Adelosebastes latens | reverse complement strand
ATAAATTTATACTTCTTCTCACTCCTTTTCGAATATGTAAATCAAGGCATCAAGTGTTTGACAATTTATTTTTCTAATGCTTTTCATTGTATATGAATGCAACTTGTTTCTGACTGTCCACTTGTTGGTATAATCATTCTTTTTCTTTTTTTTGTACTCTACATGTTCGAAATAAATTTTGAAATGAAATGAATGAGTTTAAACTTTAAAATTAAATATCTGATGCTTTTTTGTACAGTATGTCACTCTTAAGCATTCACAGTATTATTATAAATTCTTTATTTTGTTTTACATATTCAAATCTATGACAATATAATAATATCTGGCATAGTTTTACTTAAGGGTGTAGGAAAATATCGATACACATGAGTTTCGCGATATTATGATTTGCTATATCGATTCTCCAAAACGCGGTATTGATTTTTAATTAACTTCTTAAAAATTTGCAGGCCAGCCAGCTGACCCGGACGTTATACTTTAAGAGGCTGTAGCAGCGGGCTCCGTTTAAAGCTAGTGTGAAGCTACTGGCATCATATGAAACTATAAAACCTGAGGAATCCATTGGTACCAACCAATGTCATTTCAATGTCATATGGCTTGACGTGAAGGAGGTTAAATAGCAGAGGAGGAACTGGCTTGACCTCTCACCTCAATAAATGCGAATGAAAAAGGGTTTAATATCGGTACTACCCATGAGTCTCCCCTTGACTCCTTCCAGACATGCCCACTTTTTGATAATCACATGCAGTTCTGGGCAAAAACCACGCAGTATTGCATGCAGTACAGATGTGTTATTTTATTCTAAAATGGTGTATTTGAATATTTCTGCATACTGGGGTCCCTAAACAGTCTTAGAATTACATAAATTGGGTATCACTGTAAAGCTGAGACTCTTGTGGATTCTATGGGTTCAGTTGTATTCATGTGTAATGATGTTAGTCCCCGTAGTAGCTATTTCACATTTTACTCAGATTTGATACATAATGGTGGTGTGTCTTTATACTATGACAGTTTTCCTAAAATTAGATTAAAAAAAAAAAATCCCAAAATATCGCCCTGCTTACAGTAACGCAATATATCATAATATATTGAATTGTAAGCCCTGTATCATGATACGTATCGTATCGCCAGATTCTTGCCCAACTTTTACTGTTATTTTAGTCTATTCCTGCTTTCCTCATTGGCCGTCTTTAATGTCAATGAAATAGCATATCATGACTGCTAATCTCAATGGTGGTCTCACCACTTGCAGCGGCTTTTTGTCATATGATGTGAGGACAGCTTAGTCAGCGTCTGATGTTGCACATTTTACAAGTAACCCTTTGCTCTTTGTCCCCCCACGTAGGAAGTAGTATTGAAGAATGGCACAGAGGCATTTGAGGCCTGGGAGAATCCACCGGCCCCTATTTACATGCAGTTTTACTTCTTTAACCTGACCAACCCCCTGGAGGTGCTGGAAGGGGATAGGCCTGCCGTGGTGGAGATCGGACCATATACATACAGGTGAGAAAAGAAAAGGAGACTTCACTCTTAATTCTCCAGTCATCTATTCAATAAAACAGAAGTGCAGATATCACATTAAAAAAAACAACCGAACAGATCTAAAGGAGGGGGGACGCAAAAGCCATTGCAATCAAGATTCCTCCTTCTAAACTATTAACATCGTACATGAATAGAAGAACCTGACGACAGACTAATTACAGCCCACACAATGGAAACAAAGTCTGTCATTCATCTAGGTAGAAAGGTGCCAAAAAGCTGATGATTAGATTAACTGTAACACAAAAGAAAGGACCCAAAGATACACAAGGCAGTGTTGAACATGATGAACACTATAATAAAAAATGTAAGTATAGAAGACTACAAACATACCAATTATCTATCAAGAATGATTAAAATAGATTGATTTTGAAGTTTTGAATAGTATTCTTGACTTGACTGATGAGTAATGGCCATTCCCTGAAGGAAGTTGAAAGAATAACAGCAACAAGGTTCACTAGTAAATTTAGGTTTATAGGTTTATATACATAGTGTGTTGGGAAAATCTCCTGTTCACTCATATGGTTTGTGCATTTTGTTACATTTTTCATTAAGACAAAGTACCTACTGTAAATAGAGGACAAAATGTAATATGTGATTCTGCCATTGCTAAATTATTGTCTTTTCAAAAAATGTCCGTGACAGCTTGCAGAGACAGAAGCAGAGAGATGTTAGTGCAGTCCTGTCTCTGGCTGGCTTGAGGCAGCTTGTTTGCCTATCAGCACGGACAGACACAGTAGCTTTGTAGAGCTGCCAATTTGTTTAGCTGAGAAACAAGAATTGCATCACGAGATATTTATATTTTCCCTTCCTTCTTTTCTCCCAAAAAGCAGTTTACTGTGCCAAAGGGCAGCTCTTTGACATAATGGTAGCAACAGTTTTATTTGCCAATCTATTACCTTTTCCATTTACATACTTGTAGAATGTTGAATATAAGCCCGGGCTTGGTAGATATCTTACCCACACACTTGAGATGGTTTTCTTATATTTTTTTGACACTGAGATTCACCTTCTGTGGAGAAAAGTTTAAGTTCATCACAGTAGCGGCCTCTATTGCGCAACAACCGCAAAGATGCCTTTTCCTCTTTTTGACAGTCACGTGAAATTGAGTCAGGAAAGAAAACGACTTTAAAAGAAACCTCTTCTTCCTGTATCATGCTACATTTAAGCCAAATATATAATTTTCAATGCAATCTGGGGTGCAGATACTATATGTATAGTAAATGTGCGATTCTTGGCCATGTAAAGTTTAAAAGGCTGTACATGATGGGAAAATATTACCATCCTAATTTTATGTATCGTATGGTGCTAATGTAATGTTTTGTTTAATATTGTGCTTGGGACTCAGGGAGATACCGTATCTAGAAAGACAGTGACATAACTTCATCCTGAAAAAAATGTATTTAAGGTTATTTTTCTCTTAAAATATTTGGCTGCAGCACTTTAACAAGGAACTATCAAAAGTTAACGTCTGTGAACATTAACCCAGTTGTTATATTATTTTCCTACACAGAGAGTACCGGCCCATGGAGCAAGTGGACTTCCACGATAATGGCACTAAAGTAGCAGCTGTCAACATTAAGACCTACATATTCCAGCGTAACATGTCCCGAGGTCCAGAGACTGATCTCATCAGGACGGTCAACATCCCTGCAATGGTGAGCCACAGAGATCCATGAACTACTAGTGTTGTTTGATAACACATTATTGAGTCACAGTAGTGTTATTTTCTAGTTTTATTTATGTATGTTATTGGGCAGCAAAAAGGAAATCATGTTTTATTAATATTTTATGAGTTTTTAGTATTTCGTTATATTTTTTAGACAAGATATCAAATATGAATGGACAAATATGTCTTCCATGTAACTACAAGGATCACCATTACCTTTGAAACACATTAGTAGTACTTCTCTATGGAGTCATGTGGTTAATTTCGTTTACCACAGCAGGGTCCAAAGTATCACAGAAAGGCTAAATGGAGAAGCTAAATGATTTCGCAAATCCAATAGCTAATACGTTCAGTAAAAGCAGCAGGGAAATGTTAATGCAAACTTTTAATTGCCTGATTAAAAAATGTCCTTAATTCAATTTGTGAATCCAGTTATTTATTTATTTATTTCTCTTTTTAAACAAATTAAAATTCCGTTAATTAATTATTTATTAATTAATTGATGTATTTTTAAATGATGTACTTATTGACTGTTTTATGGTGTTTTTGTAAATCCCTTTTTAATTTGAACTATTTATTGATGGATTAATATTTAATTTTATAAATTCTTCTTTTTATTGCCTATAAAAATGTCAAATAATGTATTACTTCGTAATTTAGTCCATTTATTTATTGATTAATACATAAATAATAAATGTAATAAAATAAACAAATGTATTAATGCCTATTTTTATTGTACAATTAGTTATTAATCAATTAAATGCTTTATTACTATTTCCGTGACTCTTGTGGTCCTCCATAGTAACTATTTATTACATAATATGCAATAAATCACTGACTACCTTCCCCAAAAAATTCTGAGATGATTTTGGCTTTTTTTGTTTTGGATTTGCTATTTTTTCCAGCTTCTACTGATAATTATTCAACTTTATTAGACACAGAAATTAAATAGTTCAATCATATACTTTACAGTTTAGTACATATCTAGTTGTTTTTAATCTAATAATGTTATTCTGTTCTCTCCAGCGTTAATACTTTTTTTTGCTTTATTAGATGTGATTTCCTTTCTCTGTTACACAAACATAGCAGTAAATGATGTATTGCAGCACTGAGATTGATAATATGTTCAGTTGAGCTACTGTAATGTTAACTCTCATAAAGTTTTTTTATTTTAAATGTTATATAAGTAAATGATTCATTCCATTACGTAGTCGTCTTTATGGAACAGGTTGTCTTCCCTTCTTTCTCCTGGTAGACGGTGATGGAACAATTCAAGGACTCGCTTATTATGGCCAATCTGATCTCCTCCTACATGAAGGACTCCGGCGAAGGCCTGTTCACCACCCGCACAGTGGGAGAGCTGCTGTGGGGATATGAAGACGCCTTGCTCAAAGCCCTCAAACTTCTAAAACCCGACTTGGATGATGTTTTCGGACTCTTCTATAAGGTCTCATTTAAGCATATGAATACGTTATTGTACACTTTGTAGTGTTTATTCATAAAAACGTATAAAATATATCAGATAATTGCACAGAAATGTTTAGATTTAGATTAGAATCATAGGAAATCAAGAGTTTCTTGTGTGACAGCTGTTTGTTGAAATATTCGTACATTATCTCTTTTCTTACAGAGCAATGCTTCCAACGATGGTGAATATGTCTTCTTCACTGGCCAGCAAAACTACAAGGACTATGCCAGAGTGGATACATGGAACGGTGATAGGTAATTGTCTCCATCAGCAAATCAAATGACAATGAATGAATGAGAATTATCTCTCGCTCTGTAAATCCCATCAGTGAGAATCATTGATTACATGCAGTTTAAATGGATGGGAGTTGGATTACACAAGCGATTGTATCAGTACCAGACAGGCGTATGATCAAGGCTCGTTTCTCCCTGTTTGATAACATTAAGGTTTTTTTTCCCTGCCATTATTATGTGTCTTTCATCAGAGCTACTCACGTCAAAAAGCCACACCGATTTTAATCCTCTCTGTTGCACTTCGAGATTTTCTTTCATCTTAGTCTATCTTTTAAATTGTTTCAGACTCCTCTGTTGTGTCAGGTAGCGCTGTAGTAGTAGTTCTCTCGATCAACGCCATACTCTTATCTGTCAGTTAAGTTCAAAGCTACAGCCAGGAGACGGTTTAGCTTAGTTTAGCACAAAGACCAAAATGTCAAACCATTCCTCAAAAACAAAAAAGAAAGAAAAGAAGCAGCAGCGTTTACCAAGCTTTTTTATGACCTTCAAACATATTCAGTCTTGATCTACTGTAAGCCTACACTATTTAAAACATTTAAAAAAACACATTTTTTGCCTAACAAATTAGCAGTCCATCAATCAACCTAACAAAGGAAAACCAGTGAACTGGTTAGGCGCTGGGAATTCTGAATGCCTGAAACTCCTGGGTTTTTAAAAACATAAATGACCGACTGATAACTGATAAAAAACATTACCAAAATATTATTTTTTGTGTTTGCATGCAGCAAGCTGAATTGGTGGACATCTGATGAGTGCAATATGATCAATGGAACCAACGGAGCATCTTTCCATCCAGTCATCACCAAGAATGAGACGATCTACATATTCTCCTCTGACCTGTGCAGGTGAGCAGACTGACAGACGGTGAAAGACCATGCTGCTTTGAAGACTAAATATGTTCCGCAAATGCAAATAGGCATGCATTATATAATTTTATATATTTATATATACAGCATATACTGTATACTGTATGTTCAGATGAAGCTCTAGGCGATGTTCTTATATAGGCTACAGTAGTTTCCGCAATTCTTTTTAAAGGCACAAAACTTTGTCAGATGAGCTTATTTGGATTTTCTTTCTTTCTTTTTCTTCAGTAGCTTAAAAATCCCTTTTAAGCTAATGTGGGATTTGTTTTTATTTTCTCCAAAAACGTCAAAGGTTTGAATTTAGCTTGAGTTGGAAGTTTGAAAAAGCAGTTTTGGGCACTACAATGAATTTTGTCATTAATTATGTTTGGTTGCTTATTGAGCACAGCTGACCTTTTCAACTTTAGGCAATATGAAATTGATTTGAATTAAGTGTGGTTTTCCACTTCCTCTTTTGCTGAGTCATTCTTTTTCCGGTCTTACCTGCCTGGCTTGACTTGGCTGGTGAAATAGCTCTCCCTTCAGTCATCCTAAGAATGTCTTCCTAAGCCTTTCCCTCTGCCTTTAAGTGCTGCTTAAAACAACTAATATCAGCTCTCTTTGACTGTTCATACACCAGAACTGAGAATGCAGCACATGCAGGTCAACTAACCGACAGACAGACAGCCAAGGTTTGTGAGGCAGTAACATGTTACACCAGCACAACCTTTTAAAAAAAGGCCTGCCCAAATCATTTTTTGAATTAAAAGGCCCGTCTTTTGGAGGATTTAGCAGGCAGTTTTAGAGTTAGAGTGAAGTTACTGGTATCATATGAAACTAGAAAAACCTAAGGAATTCATTGGCACCAACCATGTCATGGCATGGCCATTTTCACAGGGGTCCCTTGACCTCTGACCTCAAGATATTCGGACTGAAAATGGGTTCTGTGTGTACCCACGAGTCTCCCCTTTACAGACAGGCCCACTTTATGATAATCCCATGCAGTTTGGGGCAAAAACATGCAGTTTTTTGAATGCAGTATAAATGTTATTTTCACCTATTCTAAAAATTATGTATTTGAATATTTCTGCATACTGGGGTCCCTAAACAGTCTTGGAAATGCATAAATTGGGTATGACTGGAAATGAGTCCAATTGTATTCAGCAGGTGGGTTTTAATGGGTTAACTATGTAAAAGCTCAAATAATATTCAATTATGGGAACTTGGGATCCTAGAACCATTTTGCATCTTAACAATACAATACAATAGGTGATTACTTTTGGCCCGTGGCCCACCATTGAGTTCCAGTTTTGGCCCTCCAGGGGAAAAATTTTGGTCAGCCCTGTTTTAAACACTTTGGTAAAACCTGCTTGTGCGCAGGTTTTCTGTAAATCAGCTTACCACATAGCTCATGTACAAAATTAGCTCAAACGGCCCTCCTTTGTTGCAGTTTCAGCTTTACAGAATTTATTTGTGCGTGCAAAGATTAACCAGACTCTGTTTCCAAAGGTCTATATACGCTCTGTATGAGGAGGATGTGACAGTGAAGGGGATCCCTGGGTATCGCTTCAGCCCCCCTAGCGCAGTGTTTGCCAATAAGACCGTGAACCCAGCCAACGCAGGCTTCTGTGTCCCCGCTGAAAATTGCCTCGGCACTGGCTTGCTGAATGTCAGCCCATGCAAACAAGGTAGGCATTAAAGCAGCTGGTCTGTATGTAAAGCCAGAAGAATGTTTTCATTGTGTCACATTATGGAAATGTTCTTCAGAAAGCTGTTTCATCCTGAACTGTTGTTGTTTTCTGCATCCGCTCTGTTGAGTATCTTTCATAATGTTATTCTAACTGAATCTTTTGTGTGTTTAAGGAGCTCCCATCATAATGTCTCCGCCACACTTCTACCAGTCAGATGAGAAATTTGTTCAGGATGTATTTGGCATGAAGCCTAACAAGGAGCAGCATCAGACTGCGATTGATCTCAATCCGGTAGGAATTTCAACTTTAATTCTTCAAGATCCCCTCCAGACATGTTTCAAGACATATAAAATATTCTGCTTGGAGTAATAATTTGTGTCTGGTATTTTTCCCTCAAAAAAGACCAATGAACCAATTTCAAATTCTTATGACATCTACAAATTCTCCGTCACTGAAAACCCCCAAATCTGTGAATATGCCAATATTTTTTCCATTTCAAAATTTTAACCACTTAACAAAAGATTTCTTCTAGCTTGCTGAAAAGTCCATTCACAGTGTGTGTGTGTGTGTGTGCACTGGAGGTTTCAAGTTTCCACTTCACACTTTCAACCTTTCCCTCTTCATTTTGAAATTTTGCAAACACATTTTTAAGCAGAGGGGTACTTTAAAGATGTAGTTTGTGTACACGTTTTAAGCTTTTCTTTACTTTATACCCTCATGTTGTTCATATGATTCCTTTTTTAAATGTAGAAAAAATCTGTTATGGTATAAAATTCATGTTTACCACTAGATGGTGAACTATCTCATCTTTGTGACTGCTAGCCAGTGGTTACCCACGAAGCAGTGGTAAACAGTGGTTAAAGATTAATGCAGAGTTACATGGAACGGAGGTGACACCAAAGATAAGCTCTGACAGCTCTTATAATGTGTCATATTATAATAACTTGGTTGAGCCTGGAGTGGTAGGGCCATAATAAAGAAAAAAAAACTCTTTCTAGGAGCACAATGTGTAGCTGGACATCTGCTCACCCTTATATGTAGAATTAGTGCAATTTTAATCTTTAATTTTTAATTAATTGAGTACGTAGTTACTATTTGAAGAGCAACCATATAAACTACCATAATGTAGTAAATTTGAGAAAGAAATACAGAGCCATATCCTGTGATGCATCTATACAGTGTTTTGTGGTATTTTCCAGACTATAAAGACAAACAGCTAAGACATGAATAAATTAAGATAAATAAGTTAAGGTCTAATTATAAGACGGAGTTCTGTTTGAGTCTTTCTTCAGATTGTTATTTGCAGTTTGCTTTGCATGAAGACTTTATTGAACTCTTTTGTTCTTGTTGCACTGTATTTTTTTAGAGGTCCGCATCATTGATACAATTTGGAATATATTATGTAATAAATTGAAGCTTATTCTTAGAAAAGCAAAATGAAAAATGGAGTGTGATGCACGAATGCATCAAAGACGGTGAAATATTTAAGGAAAAGGTTATTGAAAAAAAATATGTTCCCAAGAGCATTTAGTCGATTTGCCCGACCCAGAATGCAACCGTGACAAACACTTTGGTTTTATACTAATGTCACGTAAACTTCCTTAACCCCAACGTGTAAGGTGGTGGCAACATAAGGTGACCTCAGTCTTTGAACCCAATGATCAAGCTACTGTTTTGACTGTTTATCCTCCTTCTTAAACTGTAATCTTCACGGTGCCACTGCATGACATTACTGAGATTGGTCAAAGTCCTGCGACTTCTGTCATAAATACTGGGTTGCTGTGCCATGTACAACTTCATGGGTAGAGCAAACCACCTCCGCTGCCAGCGTCGGGGCTATGATTTTCATTTGGGCCACCTACAATAAAGATCTATGCAGATAGATCTCTGTTACAAATTTCACTTGTGTACGTGCAGATTGTGTGTTTTAGCTCTCAGATCATTTCTGCCAACTAGACTCATAACGTACATTTACTGGAAAAATGTTTGCAGCATAAAGATCTTGAACATAATACACAGTGTCTTGGCAACATGTGGTATTGGTGCTAAATATGCTATAATTATGCATAAATGTTTTCATCATCAGGAGTGACAGGTGTGAGTCTAAATCTGCACACAGCTCGGTGGTGTTAAGTTTAACTCTTAAACCAAGTTTAATTCTTCTGTTTCGCAGCTAACAGGAATCATCCTGCAAGCTGCAAAGCGGCTCCAGATCAACGTGAATGTCGAGAAAATCGATACCTTCAGGTAATCAGCTCATTGCCTTCATAAATCACTTGTTACTGCACCTTTTGTCGTAAACCCTGTCACCATGTCTAGGAAGTGTTGCTGTTAAGTAATTACGCCAGCATCATCATCATGAGTGGACTTTTGGACAGTCGTGACTCACTTGTTGTGCATCTACTCGGCATCCGAAGGAACAAACAATCGTGATATACTCTTCTAAGGCCTAACAGATGTACATGTTATCAAACTAAATGTAGACAAACTAAATGTACACTGTATATGAACAGCATACCACGAAATGTCGTTGTTGAAATCATAAGTAAATGTTCAGATTGCTAATAACGAAATGCATGATTATCATAGCTGGTAAAACATTGTGAATAATTCAAATTGTCTTTCAGTCAAACAGGAAACGTGAGGACGGTGGTCTTCCCTGTGGTTTATCTCAATGAGGTACAAAAACACACACGGCAATTTGTCATTTAGTCATTCAGAATAACAACATAAGTATGTTTACTGTAATAGCTAATCTACCTCTGGCGGTTGTTTTCTTTGCTCAGTGTTTTTACGTTGTGCTGAGCTGAGCCTCTAATTTCAATCTCCTACCGTCTTCTCAGAGTGTTGTCATCGACGACGCGTCGGCTGTGAAGCTGCAGAAGATCGCTGTCATGAAGAACGTCGTGGAGAACATTCCCTTCATGCTGATCGGTCTCGGCATCATCGCGGGAGTAATCTTCATGTTCCTGATGTGTCGACAGAAGGTCCCCGAGGTGAGTGTAAGAGATAGACATTGATGAGTTTGCGTGGTCATTAGAGCTGTTATTGATCAATCTGTTGATTATGTTTTACTTTAATGGATTAAGTGTTTAGTCTATGGAACGTCAAAAAGATGTTGTCTGTTAAAATAATATAAAAGACAGGAAAACAGAAATCTTCACATTTTAGGAACTGGGCCAGACAATATCAATGTCATTTCTGCTTGACTGAACTGTAATGATTAACCGCTTATCAGAATTGTTATTAATTCATTATTAATATTCTGACGATTGACTAATCAATTAATTAAATGATCATTTCAGCTCAAGTGGTAATGTAGAAAACCAACATTTAAAATATTTCTTTTAATATTATTCAGAGATAATGTTCGTGGCCAATATTAAATATGAATTATTGTACATTAAATATGTTAGATATTTATGTACATATATCAATTAATAGACATGTTTTTTAAGGTAACATTTGTGTGTCTGGTTTTATTTTTCAGAGCACTGCAGCTGAGCGACAGCCCCTGCTCTCATCATAGCACCAAACAGTATGTAAAAAGAAGGAGGGTTGCTATATTTGCAGTATAATTCCACATTTCATGGGTTCAATGGATCTGCAATATTTACCATTAACCCGCCCAAGTAATATTTTCCATTAATATCCACAATTCCACCTTTATAATCAGTTTTTTAATCCAAGGCTTTTAGGAAACAAAGTGAAGAGGTTTGTTACAGGGATGGGGTTAATGTCTTCCTTACAACTCCGTTGTAATGAGGCTGGAATCCCTATTTTTTAAATTAAATCTTAAATATCTTTTTTACAACATGAACTGAGTAAATTAAATCTCCTACCAAATGTAATTTGAATTGTCTGGAGAGTCAGCTCTGAACTAATCAAGCCTCCGGCAATTGAAGTGAAAATATACTGTCTCGTTGATTGACCGTAACCCATATTTTTGTGTGAAATTGCTGCTTTTCTGAGTGTGTTTGTGTGTGTGTGTGTGCGTGTGTGTGTGTTTGTCCATAAGATGAATGGCTGCAGAACTGAAATAGTGATGAAGGAATACTGTCAGTGTGTGTTCTTAAAAATGGGCCAATAATCAGTTTTTCGTATGGTCTGGTGAGATTGTTAAGGCATCAGTAAGAAGAAAGTTTATACAGCTGTTTTAATGCAAGAGAAATATCCTTTCTTTCTTTCACGTCTACATTTCACATTTTTTGTATTGTCGAAAAACATAAGCAAAGTGAATAACAAAGTCAAGCTGTGCAAAACGACTGCGGGCTTAATGTTTTACGAATATAGAGTGACATCGGCTTCCTTTTAAAACCATATACCGTCTTGAAACCACAATACGTGAAAATAGTATAATGTGGAATGGCATCCGAATAGTATTACTTCAACAATAGTAGAATAAAGGGAAAGTTTTTGTCTGGTGCGCAGTACGATATTTTCTTTCCCCTAATTCCACTACTTTGCCATGAATGTGTGATTTTTGAATTTTTCTACTGATATTATCCTAAAATCGGTACGGTACTGATAATTAGGCTGACAAATAGAATTGTTTTCCTATTTAACTACTAGGAATTGTCCATGTTTTTATGGTTAAATTCTGCACTTCTAAACAACATTTTATCAGATTATTGTAACTTAATTTAAAGTTTTTTTTGTGTGTGTATGTGTTTGTGTGTGTGTGTGTGTGGGGGGGAGGGGCCGGTCTGTCTACATAAAATGCCACTACAATGTGTAATTTGCTATTTGAATAACCACTGTTTCACAAGCATTACTGACAGGCCGTCTTGTGTTCATTTGGTCTTTGTTTCATATGTAACAGAGATTATTGTTTACACTACTACTCCTACATAGTAAAATCAATATGTAATCACTGTTTACGTACTCTCAATAGGTCACATATCTACCAATTTGCACATTGTCTTGCCATCTGCTACAACTTTAATAAATCTGGTGTGCTTCACATTCTCTCTGAAGGCGTGTTTGTATTTCCTCCTCCACAAATTGCAAAATGTGTTGAATAGTCTGTATAAAGGTCACCAGTAAATCGCCTCATGACTATCTTCTGGGGTTGGTTTGACTAATTTATTATTTGCAGATGTTGAAACTTTAGTAATTATAGCTGCACTTAGTACACACACACACACACACACACACACACACACACACACACACACACACACACACACACTATGAATAGACCAAATAGTTGTACAGTTCACTGTAGTATTTGGAAAAGCTGACACCTCACCTACAAACCTCCTATATACGTATGAATTTTTGTTAACACTTTTTAAGGGAGTTTGTATTTGATACTCAATTACACCAAAATGTACTTCTGTGAAATAAGATTATAACCCTTAAAAGACTACTCCACCAATTTAGCATTACGCTCATTGTGTTTCTTCATTCCATGCATTCTCCTTCCGTGCCAACACCTGCCGCCTACATTACTTTGGCATTAGTTGGTAATGTATCAGAGGTGTGTTATGCTAGTAATGTAGCCTCGAGCTGCGATACTCAAGCTGTTAAGCGTGTTAAACTCGCTTCTTACTAACTCCACACCCCCAGATTTTGTTCATTTTCAAATGTTTAGCTCGTCTTCAGCCACAATCAACGTTTCCTCAAGTTATGTTAGCATTTAGCTACATTATAGTAGAGTATTTTCAGCGTCATGGCTTACCCATATCCATTGCTGCTTAGAACAAACTTAGCGGTTGAAACTAGGGCTGTAAATCGATTAAAATATTTAATAGCGATTAATTGCACGATTGTCCATAATTAATCGCGCATTTTTTATCTGTTCAAAATGTACCTTAAAGGGAGATTTGTCAAGTATTTAATACTCATCAATATGGGAGTGGGCAAATATGCTTGCTTTATGCAAATGTATATATAATTATTATTGGAAATCAATTAACAACACAAAACAATGACAAATATTGTCCAGAAACCCTCACAGGTACTGCATTTAGTATAAAAAAATATGCTCAAATCATAACATGGCAAAGTGAAGGCCAACAGGCAACAACAGCTGTCAGTGTGTCAGTGTGCTGACTTGACTATGACTTGCCCAAAACTGCATGTGATTATCATAAAGTGGGCATGTCTGTAAAGGGAAGACTCGTGGGTACCCATAGAACCCATTTTCATTCACATATCGTGAGGTCAGAGGTCAAGGGACCCCTTTGAAACTGTGTGAACAGCTTGTAACCGTACCTAAAAAATGAGACCTTCTGCGACTTTCTGGGTTTCCTCTATCAGACTGTAGACTGCTTTTAATGTGAAGAATGCAGGAATGGTTTTGGGTATCAAAACGGACCCCCGAGTCAACCGCTGTCGTTGACTTAACGGCCACAGGTTTCACTGTTGACAAGCAATTTCTGATTCTTACATAGAGCCCCTTTAATTGACAGATGTTAGAGTGGTATCGATCTTCTCAGCTAACTCTTGGCAAGAAAGCGAATAGGCATATTTCCCAAAGTGTCTAACTATTCCTTTAAGGATGTTCGCTTGTTTACAGCATCACATTCAAACTGATATTCACAGCAGTATAACCACAGTTTTGTCCAGTGAGAAGCTCAAACTGAACAATTACCAGTTGGAAGAGGAGTTAGTGTCTAGTCCGAGGGAAAATCAGTCGTCATTTTTGCACATCTAAATTTGGTAAACTTTGTTCACGTTCATTGGCCAGAAATTCTCAGGATCCAAACTAGCTGAGGACCGTCGACCTTCCTTCAAGAGGATGTATCTACTACAGTAAGGTGGCTTAGTGGTAAGCAGTCACATTATGTGGAATCCTCATGTTGTCCCTTTGTTCACATGGATTTCCTTCAGTTTCTTCCCACCGTCCAAACCATGCAGCTCAGATGAATTGGAGACTGCAAGGGTGAAGTAAATGGGTACATTTCTACAGTGCGTGACACGATGTTAAGGTTTCAGTTAGATACCTCCGACGTGGAATTGTCCTCAATTACAAAGTGTACTTTGACTCCCTACAGATAAACTTTGACTTCGGCTGCCATTATAAAACTGATAAATACGACCGTTGATCGAGGTTTGCATTGTTGGCTCTGACTTGAGATCAGCTTCTCTGCCAAACTCTGCCTCAGTCATTAAAGTAGCAAATTGGGGAATTAATCTTTCATATCTGTCAACGGGTAACTCCTCCCCAACCCAATTAAAGCCTTTAATACAAGTGGCATATAGGACAACACACCAGCCCCGCCGCACAACTGCTTCTCTTTGAACCTGATATGCAAACAGCATGAGGACTCTTCGGGAAAAAATCATTGTTCTCTCAGTTTTTCTGACTCTGATCTGTGCCATTCAGGTAAGTTAACAACCCTTCTGTTGCTGTTTATGTCCTGAGAGTCCATGTCTTTTGATTTTTTTATGGAATTTGATTTTATCACCATAAATCATGAGGGTCATCACAGTTCTTAAGGAATTCTTATATTTGCCTTTTACAGGTCGATTCACTGCCCGTACCTGAAGACTGGAATGGTCTGATCCAGCGGACCAAACGGTCGCTCCTGTGGCGTTGGAACAGCATGAAGCCCGTGGGTGCCAGCTGCAGGGATCACTTGGAGTGTGGCACAAAATACTGCAGGTACAGCAGAGCTTCTCAGACAAGTCGAAGCCTAAGTAATCTGACATTTGACACATTTAAGAAACCGGCCTCCATTCACAGACAAAAGTCTGAATATTGTGGTTCTCATAAATTTAATTTAGTTCCTCTAAAAGGCATTCCATGATATTAAATAGACATGCAATAGTATCTCTGTACTGTGAAATTTTGTCCACGTGTGTTTTGCATGGCGTGGACAAAGTCAGAAAGTAATAATACTGCAATACATTTGCTCCTTATCTTTACAGGAGAACTATCTGTACCTTCTGGAGCTCCAACTGAAGAGGATACACAAACAAAACTCCATCAGGGTGACAAAACAAACATCTGCCTGATGGACCAAAGCGACCCGTCTCAAAATGAACCCTGTATGAAATTACTGCTCTAATATTCTGGCTTGAACTGAAGACCTGCTGGCACTTTATCAGACTCTGTGGATTCAGTTAAAATAATCTGATCTGGCACTGCACTGCAGCAAAACAAAGCTGTAAATGCAGCATTTACATGAATAATCAAATGGCTCCATCTAGAGCGACATTGATTTTTATAATTATTATTAGTCTAAAACACTTGTAGTACATTAGACAGGCTGTAACAAATGTTTAATAAGAAAATATAAATATTCATGCAAAGTTTGTGAGATGCTCTGAGTTTATTGGTTCATGTTGTTATTATTATATATTTATTTGTACATATTGTAAATATAAAAAATTACTTTTTTCAAGAGGTTGTATTGCCCACATTTTGTTTGTCAACAAATTCAGAACAAATTAAAATATTCCTCATAGTTCCTTCTACTCTTTTAATGCTATGGAAGAAGATGAAAACTTTGATGTTGGTTGGTAAAAAAAAACAAAAGGATTGGGATTTTAACTGGGAAATTAAATATTTTTTGTATTTATTCATCCAAGGCCATGTTTCACAAGATGGTGATGCTGTGATTCCGAACTCATCACTGACCAAGGGACACGCTTTATCTCACTGCTTTTACATGTTTTGAATTATTATTAATTCTTTATTGCTGTTTTTCCATCAAAAGCTCTTGTGATGAAGTACCAAAAAAATATTGAAATTCAAATAAACATGCTATAACATTGCCCATCAGTCTGAAAATGACAAAAAACTGATTAAAGTTACTGCATCTAAGGTCCTGAAATGGATAGTATGGTCGGGAATTGTAAGGATATTTTTGACCATGTTAATATGTCAAATCCTTTGTCTGTGGTTTGGAGAAAACAAATGTTAAAGCTGCTCTCAACTCTTTTATGTGTTGTATTGATGAGGAAAGCTGATCAGATTTGGTAAAAAAGATGGTTGACCTCTGATATCCTTCCACTGCTGTACTAATGTTTGAGGCTCAGTCCAACACTTTAACAGGTTAACATGGTAAACTTGGTGAGGCTTCTTCTCTCTTACCATGCCGGAATATACATACAGTATGCTCACATGCAATGAGTTTGATGCTCTGGATTATGTTCCATGTTGAGGTGGCACCACCCACTTGCCATGAGACAAACCCTGTCTCTTGGGTTATTGGGGATGCCTTTTTTGATACCCACAGAACAGCATTACCGCCATGTGGATTATGGCTTTAGATGTAAAGTAACCTATACAGTCAAGGGCTGAATTTTGATTTCAAAGGTGTGGGGGGGGATACAGTTATGGTACAGGCACAAATCCTCAAAAGGGCTTTAGATTTTCATATACCCCTACCCGAGATATAACAAAACATGACCACTTTTTGTCATAATTTTGATTTTGAATCTACAGTATTGTTGCCTGGATTAACGCTAGACCTAGGCTACATACATAGATTTCAATGATGCTATCCAATCTAGCCCCACCAGACACCTCATGACATAGGAGGGGACTCGGAAGGGGACTGGAGCTTGAACGGGCAGTTTCTCCTGTTTTTTTTGTTTTTTTTAAATATAAAGTATATATTTAGTAGTATATTATTATATATAGTATACAGTATATTGTATATATAAAGTGGAGGGGTCCAATACTGCCTTCTAAAAATGTGGGGGGGATATGTCCCCTGTGCCTCCCCTCATTACGCCCTTTCCTACAGCATATAACAGAGGGAACCACATGTCACATATTGTGCAACTATCCTTGAAAATGGTTGCATCAATTCGCCACTGGAGGGCGAGCTGAGCCAAGGTGGTTTTAGTGAGATGAATATGCCACCAGCACATTTGTGATTTGACCAACAATCTGTAGTATTTTATAAACTAATTCTTAAAATTCTGCAATTGTTTAGTTTAGAGTTACACTTCTGTGACCGCATTATGTCACCATTTTATATTTTTAATTATTTGTTACTGATGTGGGGATTGATTATTCTTATTCTTTTAATTTTTTATGTTGATGGTTATCTAAAATTATGCTCATTTCGGATAATAAAAGGATGAAAAGTTAGGAATGAGATCGTAATACAATGGTCATAATTTTAATTTTGTATTGTTAATTATAATTAGGTATGTTTTTGTTCTAGGCTATATGATACATTTTTTTTTCTTTTTCTTTTTTATTAAAATAAAAAAAATACATAATCGTAATTTTTAATTTGAATAAAAAAATAAATACAAAACAATTTTATATATAAATGTGTGTGTGTATATATATATATATACATATATGTATATATTTATATATGTCAACATTTAAAAATCGTTTTTATATATGTCAACATTTAAAAATCGTTTTGTATTTATTTTTTATTAAAATCAAAATTATATAAAATATATATATGAAGTTTTAATTTTTGATTTAAAAAAAACAAACATACATACATATATAAAAATAGTTTTGTATTCATTTTTTATTTTTTTCATTTTTTATATATTTTTAAGTATATTTTAATTTTAACCTATAGCCTACTAAGAACAAAAACATACCTAATTACAATGAATTATACCAAATTAACATTATGGTCATTTTATTACTTCTTATGAGGGATCTCATTCCAAGCTGTTCATCCTTTTATCATGTGAAATGAGCATCATTTTAGATAAACCACATATATATACAGGATCTCGCGGTGTCACGGATACTTGAGTGACAGCCACTTCTCCCTGCTCATTGGATAAAGCCTCCGCGACGTCATATCTCTGTGCGGCTGAGTGGTGCTGAAGCTGCGGCGGCGTGGTGGTGGAGGTCCTGCTGTCTCTGTCCGGACCTCAATGTCCGACCGGTCTCATATTACGCTTTAGAATAATAGTTATACATTCCCGGTGCAACCCGTTGATTTTAATCGCGGATATCAGGTAGTATAGCTGAAATTATGAGCTTTCTAATGCATCTTTGACGTCAGAGGTGCGTCGAGCACTCGCGTGATTTTATTTATAGGGACTTGTTTGGTTGCATTTATTTTGGATCTGACATATATAAATCAGCTGGAAGAGGAGGACGGACATCACTTTTGACTGAGGACTGTTATCCAGTAGGTGATAATAATAATATTAAAGGATATTATAGCTGGTGATGGTGCAAATGCAGGAGCCTTTAGATAATAATAATAATAATAATAATACATTTAGATGTGCTTACTTTGCTTTGAAGTCAATTATTCAGCTGTATTGATTCTAATCTTTTGTCTTACTTTATTTGGGGTTTAAGTCTGTATGTGTGTGATAGTGTGTGTGTGTGGAAGAGAGAGGGAAAGGGAGATGCTACTTCTGTCATAGGTGCTGCATGTCTCTTGTTGTCTAACACGTTGTCCTACTTCAGCCACTTTGAATATTTCATCATGAGAACCAACACACACACATACTCACAAACAGATACTGGCCATGCATTGCAGTCTCCATGTGTGACCTTCTTCTTCTTCTCTCTGTCCATACACTGTGTCTTTTACTCTTTAGATGCAGGTCAAAGATCATATCTTATCATCTGTTATTGAGTTCTATACAGACCAATGTGAGCCGTTAATGATGTCTCATTATCAGAGAGACATCACCGATAACAAGCAGCAGCATCACGATCTGTTTCCAGGCACAGCAACAGTGGACCTCCTCTCAGACTCTTTGCTTTCACAGCATCCCTCATGTGAGATGGCTGACTTGACCTGACAGACATTTTTCCAGTGAAATAGCTCAGTTAATCACAGCCATCTCAGTGTGCTCCAGAGGACAGAGCTGCAAGTTACTGGACCACCAGCAGTGATAATAATAACGCAAGAGTCGTATCCGCTTTGCAGTGAAATTGTTAGTCCCCCTGCAGACAACTAGTCAGTCATGCTGGCCTACTTTCTAGTGGCATTGAACTGTTGAACTGTTGAAGATCAGAGGGGACAGACAGGATGAATCAAGATTCAATGCTATGTATTATGTTGTCCCTCATATTACATTATACCAGAGACATTAATCTCTCAGTAATAATCACACAAGAACATATTGATTCAACATGATTTGGTCAAAAGTGTTCAGCAGGACTCCCTCCACACAAAAGTGTGTTATGTTGTGTATAATATCTTTTATGACAAAAGTAAAAAATAAGACAGTTTCCTCCAAACATCTACACATGGGTACAGTTGGAGATTTGTGTGTATATATGAAACCTTTATTTAACTAGGAAGTCACGTTGACCTATAGCCAAGAGAGGGTAAAATAGCAGCATCCAACACATAACAAGACAACAACATTGAATCACGACAGCAACAATAGGTACGACAAAATACATTACATCATACAGTGCATTAACAGGGCAGCATGTTGGTCATGTGTTTGTTATGACCCGATGTGTTACCACTTCCTTTATTCTATGTTTAAAATCATTTAAAGAGATAAGCGTCTCAAGTTTAAGCTTGGCCTGCAGATCGTTCCAGGACCAAGGACCGTAGTGTCAGGCCATTAAATTAGGCGTTATCCGTCGCTATAAGCCCCATAGATGTGGGTTCATTAGGGGCCTACTACACCCGCTAGTAGGTTTTATCATTTTTTTCACATGGTAGATCACCGAAAGAAGGTATAAAAACACGACAGCGACCTCTAGTGACCGTAGTAATTATGACAGGAGCCGAAGCGGAAGTCAGGCGCTGTAGTATAGACGGCATGAAAGTCCATAAGGGGTGGGAGTTGGGGAAAACACAGGGTTTTCACTCAGGACACCAGAGTTTGCAAGTTTTTAATAGCTTAATTGTTAGCCACATTTAAATATAAAATAATGCAATGTAATTAGATCATATCTGGAAACACAAGACTAGAAATAGACTTAAATATATGCCAAAATAAAAACCCGGCTCTGGTGTTGTAGAACAGAATTATAAGTCTTCTAAAAATGCTCAATATTTGACTTTGTGTTGTTTGAATTAGTGCTCTGAACAAAGGTCCCACAGCCAAGCCACATCCACTTTGTTTATATCCAACAGATTGATGTTTCTGCAAATGAGCATATTTCTACGTGTTTACTCTTTGTTGCCATGGTAAGGATGTTGTTTATTGTAGCAGGGTGATAATAAAGAGGATTACCTCTTCACGGTCATCTGCAACAGATGTTGTTTGTTTACACACGTTATGCCCAGACAGTAGTAACAGCGATGTGATGTGTGACATAAAGCCCCAAATGTCTTAACACAGAGGATGTTGCATCTAAAATAATGAATTTTCTGAACATGATTCTAGTCTAAATTCACAACATAGCACTGCTGAAGGCAGATTTCAGTACATGGTGTGTGTGGTTGTATCCTAGCAATATTAATTATCGCTAATAACTTAAAAGGGCTATTTCATTAACTGAAGGTCTTCAGCAAGTGTTTAAATATTTTATGTGCTTTGTAATTATTATTATTTTTTTTACTTAGCAGTAGTTGTGTTTCATGAAAGGGTGATGATTATTATTAGGCTGCCTGTGTATAGATCAAATCAGGAGCAGTGCGTATGAACATGGTAGAGCACGTTGAATTAACTAAACTGATGTGAAAGTGTATTT
The DNA here is from genome assembly GCA_916700685.1 of Adelosebastes latens. Lineage (NCBI taxonomy): Eukaryota > Metazoa > Chordata > Actinopteri > Perciformes > Sebastidae > Adelosebastes > Adelosebastes latens. The sequence goes on along the minus strand of CAKAKR010028111.1, from coordinate 6,779 downwards.
ACTCTTAGCAGTGCCAGTGGAGCATCTCTGCAGTGCAGCTGCCCTAGTTACAGAGCAGCTGAGTAACGGTGAGAGACTGTGGTTGGCCCAGGCAGAGAGAGGAGGAGTTTATTAATGGTCCACTGAATTATGGGGGGTAGGCTGCGCTGAGGGCCAGAAGCAGGCAACACAGTAGGATGCTGACTGGAGGACCAGTGGTGTGAAGTGAGGGAGCAGACTCCCTGTGCTTTTTATATTTATCTATTTTGTAGGGATGCTTTTACTCTACAATTAAAGATGCACTTTTTTTTTTTTTTTTTTTTCAAAAATTAGGTCCCTGAGGCTTTAAGCCTGTCACAACATTACAGCTAGGAGAGTCCAAGATCAACATAAACACTTCATATCCAGACACCTACAACAAACAAACAATTTATCTTAATTACATTTACATGCAGCATTAAAGCATATCTCCATGGTTAAACTGTGAAAAACATTTTCTCTATAATGCAGATGGTATATAATGGTACCTCTGTTCTTAGGGCCAGGCCTTAAACAGAGTTTAAACCTAAACCTAAGTCTTAAAGAATAACTTTGGTATTTTTCAACCCTATTTTCCCATGTTTTTTGTGTCTAAGTGACTAATGGGGGCAACAATTTCTGAAACTGGTCCAGTATTGAGGGATAACGCTACAGCCGCCAGGCGCTAATCAAGCTGTAATGTAATCATTTGGGGCAACCTGGCACCGTCAATTTACGTCCACTAAGTTGCTTGTTTTTGCCACTGACAGGCTCAGATTGTTATTATAAGTGTCTGACAACATTATGGGAGGGACCCTACAGAGAAATTAGTTTGTTATTGGATGTCTCGCTTTGTGAAGTCTCATTCTGAAACCTTGCGACGCATCCACATTGTGGAAATCAGCTAAATATTCAGCCGTGACATTGGAAATCTTTTAGCTAACACTAAGCTATACGCTTTCTGTACTCCAACACAACAACCTCAGACAACACCGGTGTCCTGTGACACTCCTCTCTCCACTCTCACTCACTTTTCCACTGTTGTCTTCTGGCAACAAGTCACATGACACAATAACAAACAGAAAGTGAAAGGTAGGAAGAACATTTCATTTCTCTGTAGGGTCTTTTCTATAATCTTAGAATAACAATCTGAGCCTGTCAGTGGCAAAAACAAGCACTTTTAATGGATGTAAACTGACGGTGCCAGGTTGCCCCAAACGATTACATTATAGCCTGATTAGCGGCTGGCGGCTGCAGCGTTCTCCCTCAATACTGGACCAGTTTCAAAAGCTGTTGTCCCCATTAGTCACTTAGACACAAAAACATGGGAAAATAGGATCCAGGTTGAAAACTTCAGAGGTTATCCTTTAACTGTCTGTAGCAGTGGTAGTAATTTTATTGTTTCATGTATTTTGTATCAACACATATTACCATTGTACTCTTGTATGCATCCCCTTGCATAGTTGTGAATATGTTTCACATGATAACACATTCAAAGCAGATTCATTACAAGTGATTCTATTCTGTTTTATTCTTTCAGGATTTAATCTTAATAACATGGAGACCGTGTCCGTGGTCCAGTCTGATCCAGCAGTATGATAGGAGCATCCAGTCTCTCAGGGGACACCCTAATAGCGTGCCACTTCCCCGTGGTTCAGCTCCCCACTTGGCAACTTCCTGTCCAGGCCCTGTGCGGCTCAGCCAAGAGGCCCGGCCGGCTGTGCTCAGTAGGCCTGACCCGAGCCGTGTCCCTCCCAGAGAGAGACTCGCTGCACCGAGAGCACGCCTTCGCAGGCGGGCGAAGACCTTTTTCCAGCAGCTATGGTAGTCTCAACGAGGACCGAGCGGAGGAGGAGGGGGGCAGCGACAGCAGCGGGAGGTACGACTCCAACTCGTCACCGGAGGAGACGAGTTCCCATCTGAAGAAGGAAAGTTCTGGAGCTAGAGACATCCTGCGGTCACGCAACTCATTCCTTCCCAATACAGAGCTAGATGAAGATGAGGAAGATGAAGATAGTGATGGCGATAATCTACACCGATATCACGAGGACTCCTCTTTTGTGCTGCATGGAAATTCCAACTGGCCTCGAAGTAATGGTGCCAGAAATCATACAATGTCCCACGGGGACAGCGAAAGGGGCAATGAAGGGACCATGCTGGGTACGAAGAGTGAACAAGAGTGGCTCTCTAACCAGCCTCGCCAGCAGGATTCACTGCAGACTGAATGCTTTCATGTGAGCAGATCTGGCATCACAGTGATGGCTTATGGCGAGCAGGACTCAGACAGACTGAAGGATAACATGTCCTGCTGCATCCACAAATGTTCCCCAGAGCTGTTCTCCAACAGCCACACAGAGTATGTCAGCGACTCTTCCTGTAACAGCTCTGATGGCGTCTTGGTTAACTTCTGCACCATCTATAACAGGAGCAACAACCCTGCCACGCCGAACGACCTCAGCAGTCCCGTGGTTCACCCCTATCAGTCATCTGAGGGATCTGTGTTCCTCAACCTTCAACCCGTTGCTCAGACTCCAGCCGAGGACCTCCAACACGATGACATGACCGTTAACTCTCCCCCTAAAGACGAGGTCGACGTGACACCCCCCGCTTCCTGCTGGTCTCCTCAGGGCCTCGACTCTAACTGCAATCTTTACTCCCTGGAGCCGCTACCCCCGGGTCTCTCCTCGCTGGAGGTGTCAGACCTGGCCGCCTGCCTCCAAAGCCAGGCCACATTAGCTATGGGGACCAACCAGAAGTACTACAAGCTTGTGACCTGTGACCTCTCCTCCAAGTCGCCTAGCCCAGCCTGGTCCAGCCTCACCAGCTGCCCCGAGGGTCAGAGCAGAAGTAGCCCCTTCCATCCCTCTGAGCACCTCTTTGAGGATCATAAGAAAGAAGAACAATACAAAGAAGTCAAGAAGGTAATGTTTCTTTTAGATGATATAGGTATGCTAGACATAGATTATTAGGGAAAATGACAAAAAATGCATAGCTAAAGTTGTCGCTGTCCAATGAAAACCAATCCAATGTCCAATGAATCTTTAATGGCAGGCCTATTCAATTAATTTTTTAGAAAGGCCAGATTTGAAAAACAGTTAAGCGTCAAGGGGCTGGACATCTACATTGCTGTGTCTGATCTGCAAAGCTAGTAATTTGAATGTGAAAACAATACACCTTTTTAATTTTAGTAGGTTGTTGTTTTAATAAACAAGTGGGTCTTTAGGGGGAGATAGCAGGTCAGCAATTCATTAATGAATTAAACCCATTCATACTGGGCATGTCTGTAAAGGGGAGACTCGTGGGTACCCATAGAACCCATTTTCATTCACATATCTTGAGGTCAGAGATCAAGGGACCCCTTTGAAAATGGCCATGCCAGTTTATCCTCGCCAAAATTTAGCGTAAGTTTGGAGCGTTATTATCGCGTTAACTTTGACAGCCCTACTTATAACAAAGTGAGAAATTATTTTTAATGGTTTACAACACAGCTTACAACTGCTCCATGAAGCCATCTGTTACTACTTATAGTATAAACCTCATTACAAAGAGTTTCTTGTTAGACAGTCGTGACAACATCTTGTATAATAATAGGCTGCATGATGTGATATGGTTGTGTAAACCTAAGCAGTTATGTCTTTTCTGTATCACCATCAGGAGAAAGAGGATCACCAGAAGGAGAAGAGGTTCTCCTCTGCACAGTGCAGCGCCGGGTTTGATCGCTCTCAGTTTCAGACCTATGATTACCAAGTTGCCACCACCTCCACTGAGAAAGCCCTCTGCAGGAAGAAACATACAGACAGCATCCAAAACCTCTCCCACACGCCCTGTTCGCTGTGCCCCAGCCAGTGTAGCCCACATAGCAGTGAATGCCAAGGCACAAGCGCTGCGTCCACACGGCCATCTGTGATTCTGCACCAGGAGCATTGTGATACTGATACTGAGAAGGGTAAGGCAACGAATGGGAGTGTTTTATTTCTTTGATGCTTGCTTTTATAAGTGACAGGGCAAAATACACAAAGATACAATACCAGATTTTAAAATTATTAATAAAGTATTAGGTGAATCTAACATCTGTTCCAACTATTTTTCTTATCCTCTACCACCATCTCAGGAGCATGTTCATTGGAAAATGCAGTGGTGCGCTACAGTAAAGCCCAGAGACCAACCTCGCTGCCCATCCAGCCCTTTGTCCTGGTCCCCGCAGGCAAACCCCAGACCCAGCACCTGGGCTGTCTTCTGGAGCAGTACATAAACCAGAAGAGCAGCAAGTCTGGTGGCTCCCAACCGGGCCTCAAGTTCAAGGCCAAAAGCAGCCAGTGCTTTTCTAATCTTCAGCCGTCACCGATGGGCAACCGCTGCCCCATCTTCCTGGAGGCTGCGTCGAGCTCTGACACCTGCTCCACCTGCACGCCGAGCCCAGAGTGCTTCAGCCGCAGACGGGCTTGGAGCCAGCCCAGCAGAAGCCAAGGACGCCCAAGTCCGTGTACATTAAAAAGCAGCCTGGATCCAACTCACAGCAGCCCAACGCCCAGACTTGTTCAAGATAAATCAAGCCCATACTCAGGCAAAACTACCAATTTTTCAGCCCCAAATCAGACCAACCTTGTAAAAATTCCCACCTACCAGGACCTTATTAACCTCACCCCTGAGCAGAGCCATGCCAGCACTGAGCCCAAAAGTCCCACCTACCATCCACTAGTCTCCCATACACCGCCCACTTTACTCCTAACCACTGACGCCCGTCACCCAAACCTGCAGGTGTCCCTGTCTCCTCCCGCAACCGTACAACCAGACAAGAAGCTCCCTCAGCACCGGGCTGCACCTGCAGCTGACGCCGGCTTTTTTTGCGGCGGTTTTACAGCTGCCCTCTCCTCGGTAGCTCCTCTCTCCTCTCTGAGTTGTCTGCTTTCCTTGGCTGCTTCCGGGCTGCAAATGCAGGACTCTGCTGGGAAGCCGAGTCAGAGTCAACACAGTGAATCTCTGATCCTGAGCGACAGGCCGCCAACAGAGTTCTGCCTCTCGCCCGACACGTCTTATGAGTCCATGTCTATCAGCCACCTTCAGAGGAGAGGTGAGGCCTGACTAATATCAGTTTGTGTAAAACATGTTATATGTTGTACATTGAAATCTGAATGAAGTAAAAAAAAAATTGACCCAGTAACAGCAATGACGGGATTCCTCCTTGATTGGTTTGTCAATCCAGTGATGAGCTGTAGAGAGCAGCAATAAAAACTCACTGTGCTGCAGCAGTGCCTTCAATACCCTGAAGGGGCTTCCTCTCAAACATGACCTATTTTTAACTCTCCCTGCACGGGATTGGCTGAGCCCTCTGCTCTGTCGCCTATGTGTGTGTGTGTGTGTGCGACTGCAAGATCCAAGAGAGAGAGAATGATGCAGTAGAAACAGTGCTAATGAATTATAAACACACCTTATCATTTTGCTTTACCACATGGGCCACTTGGTGCAAATTGGATTCTCTAAATGGGAACCTTTTGTGATGTATAATCAACGACGGTGAACAGTCAGTGTGGTGCAACGCTGCAGGCAGCATCAGCATGCATAAAGAATTCACCGTGACATTTGCAGAGGCTAGGCAGCATGAGACGGAGAAAGAAAGGCAAGGGGAAAGCAAGTCAATGAGGATCGCTGCTAAATTTGACTCTTTCATCTTCAGTTCACTTTCACATTTGCATTCCCTGCAATATGATAATGAACCCTGAAAGTAATCTCTCATATTTCTATGCACTGACCCACTTAAGAGAGGTGAAATCCAGCAAGTTCTGTTCATTGTTGAGTCTTATTTTATTATTTTTTAAGTGAAACATCTGACAGTGCAGTATCATCGTTTCAACCTGTCTCCAATACAAATCACCTTGTTTAAAGAAGTTTCTAGAAATGAGAGGACAAGGGAAATTACTGCACTAGAATAAAAAAAACTAGCAGATTACGCTTATTTGATAAAAAATAATACACTGAACTGATATTAGATGTGAATTTGCAGTGTAACACGCATTGTATATATTATAGGGCTGTCAAAGTTAACGCGATAATAACACGTTAACCCATATTGGTTTTAACACCACTAATTTCTTTAACACATTAACGCATCGTGCGATTTTTAGGTTGTAGCAGGAGTGAAGATACTGGCATCATATGAAACTAGAAAACCTAAGTAATCCATTGGTACAAACCATGTCATACCAAGGAGACTAAATAACGCTCCAAAGTTATGCTAAGTTTTGGTGAGGAAAAACTGGCACGGCCATTTTCAAAGGGGTCCCTTGACCTCTGACCTCAAGATATTTGAATGAAAATAGGTTCTATGGGTACCCACGAGTCTCCCCTTTACAGACATGCCCACTTTATGATAATCACATGCAGTTTGGTGCAAGTCATAGTCAAGTCAGCACACTGACACACTGACAAGCAAGCATATTTGCCCACTCCCATGTTGATAAGAGTATTAAATACTTGACAAATCTCCCTTTAAGGTACATTTTGAACAGATAAAAAAAATGTGTGATTAATTTGTAATTAATTGCGATTAACTATGGACAATCATGCGTTTAATGCTATTAAATATTTGAATCAATTGAAAGCCCTAATATATTAATATATTCATGTTTTGTATATGACCAAACAATGTATGGAGCATGAATTACTACTTCAGCTTGTCCAACCTCTTTCCTCATCCCATGTCTCTAGGTTTGCTGAGGTCTGTGAGCAGGGCGGTGGATTTGATCATGGCTCATTTTGGCAGCAGCAGAGACCCTGAAGAAAAG
>CAKAKR010028101.1:0-35273 GCA_916700685.1 Adelosebastes latens | reverse complement strand
TGTGCGTGTGTGTATATATATATATATATATATATATATATATATACATAACATAGAGAAATAATAAGAAAATACAAATAAGAAATATGTATAACAGCAGTGCTAATAATAATGCTGCTAATAATAATAATAATAATAATATTACTAATAATAAATTGTGTAAAAATTGCACAAATAGTATAAATAAATAAGAAATTAATTTAAATGTTCTGTATAAATAAATGCAGTGTTAATGCCGGAGTAAACCAGATTATTGCACAGCTGAATTATTGCACTTAGTTATTGTACAGTTAAGTCGCTGTTGCACAGTTGAAGATATAATAAATGGGGTTATAGCTGCTGATAGGGGTAAAAAAATTATAAAGATATGTTGTTTAAATATGTATAAATATACAACACATGCACATGATTATCTGTTTGACAGCAGAGAAAATGTAACCTAGTTTCCCTTGATCATTTCCCATGGTATTTTGTATAGCATTTTATAGCAAGTATTTTGGGGACAGCTTTGGTGCTTTTACATGTCTGTGTCTGTGCCCACCAGGGACCCGTTGTTTTATAATCTGTCAATAATTAAACAGCTCTTAAAGTGAAAAGACGTATCATAAAAAGTCTAAATAGCTCAATGATCTAGGGAAGTTACACTGAGCCAATAAGGAGTTGGCTTGATCAGCCTAGATAAGTGCTAAACTAAAAACAACACCAGCTAAATCTCATGAGTAGTTTGACAAATGCATCAGAAAACACAACACTGGCGCCCCCTGATGGCTGACATAACAACACTTCATACTGTACATACATACATATCAACAGTTCCATGTGGTTTCCCTCAAAAATATGTCTATGGCATGGCTTGATGGCCTCTATTGAGGTCTGCTGCACATAGAAATGACACCTGCTGTCCACTTTACTCTCAGGAAATGACACAAGACCCAATAATTACTGAATGAGGAAATACATCCAGACTTATTGCAAATTCTACAAAATGTTTATTGAAAAGCAAGACAGAACTATAAGAACATTGTACAATCAAAGAGGGGTCGTGGCTCGTCTTTCTTTTTATATTTTTATAGTAAAATATAGAGCTCTGCGTAGCTATGGTGGCTCAAGCCTCTTCTTTCACAGTTAGTCTCACCTTGCAGAGGTAGATTCTGACATTACCTGAGAGTCAATCTGGGACAACGCCAAACAAAGAGGAAACGGACGCTGAAAAGTCTTCCCTGTTGGACCAGACTAGACCTGACCTCTCTATACCCGAAAGACAATCAACGCAGCTGACCCCGTTCACATCAATTTAGATTTTAAATCCACACAATGTGCAGATGAACGCATGAGATGGAGGAGAAACGTAGGGAGATCAAATCAACGGGGCTGCAAGGCGACGTCTTTAGAAGACGTTACACCCAGCTACATGTGGGGTCACCCAGCAGTCGTTGTGTTGTTAAGGAAGATTATTTGTCAGTATGGTTCTCACTGACTTCACAATAAAGGACAGCCACTTGAAGAACTGATGGCTGGAACAACAAATGTAGGAATCCAGTCACCTTCACTACATTTTGTTGAGTTAACATCTTTGCCGGCGCTGTGATATCTCAAAGGATGGAGAGAGTAGTTATACCCACAAATAAAAGACTGAGATTCCAAATAAGGATGCAGGGAGGTTAGCAGATCATCATTCAGTACTATATCGAAGATTTTTGGACCTGTTGCAGAACTGCATTATGAGCGTTTGCCTCGGTAGTGGAGCGATGAGGGTTAAAGATTTGACAAAGAAGAAAACTAGTGACTAAGATTCTTAACGCTACTAGTTTCACGAGTACAACAAGCCCACAATGGGAAATCTACAACTTGCTTTGACGCCGCCAACGATCGATTTCCTACATTCACCGTATCAGCTCTCTCTACACACATGGATGAGTTTCCTTGTGTACAATAACTGCAGCTCCTATTGATATTCAACTGCTGATGGAAATCAATCTTTTTATTCAGACGCATTAGAAAAGAAAACCAGTCTTCTTCAATGAATCAAGTGTCCGAGATGTCGAGGCTAGGCTTGTCGGGGTAGTCGGTGTTACACGGTGGACGGGCACACACCGATTACATTACATATCCACCGTCGTTTTGCTTTTTTTTTAGAGAAATAAAACCCATTTAGTTAATTTTGGAGTATCAGCGCCGTGTTATCAATAGTCAGACAACGGACGCTACAAACTGAAAGTGAATGCATCTGCTCCGTACAACGTCTCAGCTCAGAGCAGCAGGTGTCATGTTTCACACACGGGACGAGAGAGAGTTGACAGACAAGATGATGGCGGAGGACTTGGTGTCAAAACGTGGTGGAAACCTGCGGCCTCGCAGCGAAAGCTGGACCGGAGAGGCCAGACACACAGCCACCCGGTGGTAAAGATCACAGTAAGCGCGCTACAGATATTAACCGTCATCTTTTCTTGTAACATGTCCGGTGTTGTCACGAGTTTATTAACCGATGGGAAAATGTCCTCACCGTCACATCCCTAGTCGAGGCCCATTATTCTGACAGGTTTTTGATTTTGCTAACATAATTTACAGAAAATAATTTGCCAGTGGAAAAAGGCGTTTCAGAACTCCTGACTCGTACACGACCATATGGAAATCAAATTACATGGTTCATTAAAAAAATTTGGGTAACACTTCATTTTACAGGTCCGCAAATTTTATGGTAATTAGGTGATAATTAGCAAGTAACCTATTTGAAATTACTTTGGAATTACTGCCAAATTACCCCAATATTTACCTACAAATTGATCTAAAATGACTTTATTATGAACATTATTTAAGAATTATTTGCTAAACTAGCATATAATGGTTAAAATAGAGCCCTTAGGCTTGAGAAGCGGCTGCTCTTCATCGGAGGTGGAAAACCAAAACTAATATGAGACACTTCTGATCAGGCACAAATCTCACCATTGTGTGACTTATTGTCTACACAAATGTAACCTGGTAGCTAATGTCATGATTCAGGGAGTTTTTAAAGAAATTTCAAAGAAGGTATTTGCTAATTATTATCTATTTATCAGCAGACATGGAAAAAAAGCATATCAATTAACTTTGTATTCTTTTCCTGGAAATGTATTAAATAAATTACCAGCTATTAGGAAATAGCGAAAATAATTATATAATGTTTTAATTTTTTAGCTAAATATTGGGCTAATTTGGCAGTAATTCCAAAGAAATTTCAAATAGGTTACTTGCTAATTATCACCTAATTACCATGAAATTTACGGACATGTAAAATGAAGTGTTACCTAAATTTGCACAACATTCACTGAGCTTTCATCTCTTTACATCACTTTAGTCGTCTCTCAAGTGGCGACAAGACAGCAACAAAATAATCGTCTTGAACGGCTTCATTCATTTTGGTTAAATTTCCCATATTTTTCCCTTATTATTATTATTATTACATTTCTTAGGAGGGACAGAAAACAGGTGAAATCAGAGATGAAAGTTGAAGATTTCAGTCCTGGTTGACTTGGTGCCACCTGTGGGAACAGAAGTAAGCTTTAATACTACAAATGACACATGGATCGACCACTAGAGGCAGCAAACGACCCCAAACAGAGGAGGAGCAACTGGTGTATCTGTGACATCACATCTCGCTCTACTACTGAAGATACGGTACTTCTAAACTCATGATTGAATGTTAACGTACAGATCAGATATCAGATCGAACGGGCCCTTCTTCTGCACTGCCAAAACATGCTGAATCTTTTGCTGTAAATCCCTGGTGCACTATTTCAATAGTGAAGTCATAATATTGCAAGAACATGTCATCTAATTTAATCATAATCTACCACATTTTGTTATTGAAAATATAAACTTTGACATTACTTAACTCTTGAAATATTATGACTATAGAGAGGTGTAGTCCCGCCCCTTCCGGTCGACCACCATGGGACCTTATTTCGGAAAAAATATGAACGGTAGTCAATGGAGAGAGAGATGAATATTTCTTTGATCCCGTTTGAATTGCGCCATGAATCACACATATGTTTGTCAAATTAAAAGATAATTTTGCAAGTCAAGAAAGTCGCAGTTTGTTGTAAAAGACTGTGAAAATGCAAAATTAGAAAGACGACACACCCAAAATTATGTTTTAAATTTACAAACATATGCGTGATTCATGGCGCAATTCAAACGGGATCAAAAAAATATTTATCTCTCTCCGTTGACTAGCGTTCATATTTTTTCTGAAATAAGGTCCCATGGTGGTCCACCGGAAGGGGCGGGACTTTCTATTTCACCCATTTTGCTGTGACTTCCTGCTCTAATCAAGAAAATAAAACTTATCCAGGTTAAGATATGACGTGATCAAAAATATTAATACCCTGCAGCCGAACACAGATGTGAAATAAGCCCAAGCTCCGACTTGTTCTACACTCTAACCCCATTTCCTCTTCCATCTTTCCAGATCACATGCCGACAGTAAGGCTACATTAAGAAAAAGTGACCTATGACAATATGCATGTGATGTTCCCACTGTTGAATTTAATCAAACTAGAGTTTCCAAATGAGACATGTGACACTACAGGGAGAGGCCGTGTGAAGAGAGAAAGAAAACGGCCAGTTTGACTGCATGGAAATTTCCTATGAAAATACAGTTATGGTAGAAAACAGGGAGTACTAAGTGCTCACCATAAAGCCAATTATTACAACCAATGTAAACGTGGGCAAAGGTTTTAGAATAGAATCCTCGATACAATCATTTTATTCCTCTTTAACTATCGCACAAAAAAAAAGATACTGTATGGGTTCAGTTTCTGTCTAGAATTAAAAAAAAGAAAAGAAATCTCTATCCCCATTCAAGATGGTTTTTCTGGCTAGTTATGGAGGCTGGAGGTGTGTGATGACACCCTTCACACCTACACACACACACAGAGAGGCGGCGGAGGCTCGTTCAGTCCTGCTGTGAGGTCGGTGTCTCTGCAGGCTGGCTGGGCGTCGTCGTAGCAGTAGTGGTTGTGTCAGTAGCAGCCGGTGTGGGGTCCAGTTCAGGTGGTCTGGGAGATTGGTGGATGCCCTCCGTCTCCAGCACGTCACCCTGAGCCAAGCCCTCCTCATCTCCCTCCTCTGCCTCCTTCTCCTCCTCCACCACGCCATCATCGCCATCTTCCTCCCCGGGGGAGGGATCCCGTGGCTGGGCTTCAGGAGGTGCTGTGGTCCCTTTGTCTTTGTCTTTGTCTACCTGCTCCTGCTCCTGGAGGAGGCTGAGCTGGTTGTTGAGGTCGTTCCTCTCCTTCTGCAGAGCTCTGCACAGCCTCTCCAGCAGCTCCAGCTTCCCCTGCAGGGCCTTGAAGTGGCCATCACGCAGAGTTTTCTACGACACAACACAATGTTTCATGAGCATTCAAGGAGAGTTGACAGACAAGACGATGCAAAGCGAAAAGCAAAAGCGCCTATTTGGCAATATTTCAGATTTAAACCCAATGCTATAAGGGAACCATAACGTTTAATGAGGCCATCGCCGTGCACACCGGCTGTGACCGCTCCGTCCTCAGCACGGCGAAGCAGCGCCAGGTGGAAACCTGCGACCCCGCAGCAAAAGCTCTACCGGAGAGGCCAGACACACGGTCACCAGACGGTAAAGATCACAGTCAGCGCGCTACATATATTGACCGTCATCTTTTCTTGCAACATGTCCGGTGTAATCGGTAACACCGGTGTTGTCACGAGTTTATTAACCGATGGGAAAATTTCCCCCACTGTCACATCCCTACCTGAGAAATAGCAGTTTGGAAAAAAAGTAGTAGATGGGCCTTAAAACAAGATTATCCTGATTATGAGCTTTCAATCACATCTCCCTAAACTGAAAGCCTTTCGAAAAGCTGGTAAGTGGACCTTGAGTAAAGCTTGTGCCGTCAGATTATTTCATGGATTTGGTAAATCAGAGGAACAGAACCGAATTCCTTGCTGCGGTGCCCGTTACACCTATCCTCCGGTCCTGAACGGCCCAGCCCAGACCGGCATCATCGGTGGAGCAACGTTCTTACCAAGGAGGTCCCCCGGTAAGATGTCTAATCCTGATCAGAGGTGCCGGATTTATTTCACAAGTGGGGAGAGCAAAAAGGTGTGAGAGAGAGACACTACATTTAATAACAGGAGGCAACTTTACCGCTAATTTCTTCTCTGTGCCGATGATCGCCAAACAGCTGATCTGCTCGTAGCACATCTCTCTCTCTCCTTGCTCTGCACACATTCATTTACACTGCTCTCAACATAATATGTAAACGTGTGGATACCTGACGGTACCGCAGGTAGAGTGTTAAACTCACTATCGACGCGTCCAGCGAAACACACCCTATTTTTTCCCTGATAATGCTGATAATGATAATAAATCGGCACGCAACCCAGAGCAAAGAGAAGTGTGTGGATCATAAGAGTCACCTCCTCGGCCATCTGCAGCAGTGCCTGGTTGTTGCTCTCCCATTTGGTCCTCCACTGTGTCGTCTCCTTCTCCAGCTTCTTGATCTTCTTCGTCATCTGGGAGGTAAATCCAGACAGTTAAACAGCTGGCAGGGAAAACAGTGAGACACCAAACAAACACTAGCCAACAGGAAGTCCGGCAGTTACCTTCTCCATCTCCTGTCTGAAGGTGGTGAAGACTTCGTTGCTTTTAGCCAGAGTGCTCTGAAACTCCTCAAACTTGTCCATGTACAGCGAGAGCTGAGGGAGACCAGATGAGAGCAGGAGGGGAATCAATTTCAAACCTTTCAGCTGGGTTTACACAAGACTTCTACAGTATATTCACAGTTAACAACTACAGTATTGATGTTTCTGATCCACCAAGAAACTAGAGCTGTGTATTGGCAAGAATCTGGCGATACGATACGTATCATGATAAAGTGGTTACGAGTCAATATATTGTGACTTTTTAAAATCTAATTTTAGGAAAACTGTCACAGTATAAAGAACACACCACCATATGCATAAAATCGGAGTATAAAAAGTTTACTTCTTTATGCAATCAGAACAGTGGGATCTGTATTTGCATTTATCACAGTCCCTGTAACATCCAACCAGGGATGCAACTAATGATTATTTTCATCGTCCATTAATCTGTTGATTATTTTCTCGATTAATAGATTAGTCATTTGACCTAAAAAATGACAGAAAATTGTGGAAAAATCCCAAGATGACGACCTCAAATTTCTTGTTTTGTCCACAATTCAAAGATATGCGGTTTACGGTCACAGAGGAGTAAAGAAATCAGAAAATATTCACATTTAATAAGCTGAAATCAGAGAAATTTGACTTTTTTTTTTCTTAAAAATTCATTAAACGGATTATCAAAATAGTCGGTGATTAATTTAATAATTGACAACTAATTCATTAATCATTGCAGCTCTACATCCAACATCATAGCACTACTTTGAGAGGAATAAATGATTGACTGAGTTAATCTTTGCATGTAAACTATCAATTAAAAAATGTGAACTTACCTGTTGTTTGAGCTGTGTTTCTTGCTCCTTCATCAGCTCACACTTGCGTCTGGACTCCGTGGCGTCCTTCAGCAGCTGAAGCAGCATCACAGTACAGTCAGTTTCATGATCCTGAATACTGTTTAATACCACTGATTGGTTGGTTGGTATTTGATGGTGCAGTGAACACTAGAACAGGCCCTCAGAAAAAAAGAAGATGTACTCACAAAGTCTCTCTCCCTTTGCTGCTTCTCCTCCACTTCTCTCATCATCTCGGTGATTCTCTGCAGCTTGGCGTCCATCAGCTGCTGCTGCAGCTCCTTGTGCTTGAACACCTTGTCTATGTGCTGCAAGAGGGGACACATCACATTTCCATTAAGGACCTGACACACCAAGCCGTCGCCCGGCCGACGTCGGTGAGCGTCTGTCAGCCTAGTTTTTGCGGTGTGTCCCGCACCATCGGCTCTAGTCCACCCGTGTTGGAGGCTTTTCCAGCCGATTCAGTATGTTGAATCGGTGGCGGCGCCCGTCGGTGAGAGAAGTCACTCTGATTGTTCATCTTAAAGTAATCGGTGCACAGGAAGAGAAAGGAAGTGAGGAAAGCAAGCCAACGAGTAGACAGGCCCTAATGAAATGTTTGGACGGGTTTATTACAGTCCTGCGACATCAACAGATACCAGATCTTTTCTCTTTTTTGTCAGAGCATTTGATTTATTGATCGCTGTCAAGATGTAAAGAGAATTTCAACAAATAACAGTTAGCAGAGACGGCAGAGTTTCAATGAAATCCCAGTTTCTGGACAGCCCTGATTTCTGAGTTTGCAGTGGAGGCTACAAAAGGGCTGACACATGAAGACCCTTACCTCCTCTCGGAGCTCGTACTGCTCGATGAGCTTTTTGAGCTTCTCGGCCAGCTCCATGTTCTCCTGCCTCAGCTTGGTGTTGTGGGAGCTATGCTGTTCCATCTGCACCTCGATGTCGGTCAAGGTCATCTGGAAGTGAAGCATGGCCTCCTTCCGCTGCTCCTCGTACTCCCTGGACCGCTGGGCGTTTTCCTCCTGAGGTGACGGGAGCGGGAATGAGAGGAGGTCAACAAGGAGTTTAAAGCTGGGCACACAATAGACGATTTTAGAAATGTTGTTGTGTACTTCCTACTTCTGCTGTACGAGTAGCTCGTTTGTGATGTAAAGCCAAAGCTCATGATTTACGTGCTCACACTGTGCGGTCCGATCATCAGCCACAACCTGAGTGCTCACACTTTACGTGTAAAGTAGAAAAAAAAACACGGCCGGCTCCTGCAGACCGTTCTGGCTGTTGACAGTGCCAATAAAGATTGGTTTGAAAGCTCCGAGGCAGGTAGAGTTTGTTTGCTAGCAGAGGTCTGTACAGGTCACAATGCTAACAAGACAGAAACATGCTGCCTTGATCATCTGTGCGGTAGAAAGAGGGCTCTGACGTTGGGGAATCGGCTCGTGGCTCTGCTTCAACTGTGCAAGAGTCTGTAGTCAGCCGACCAAAATTTCTGACATGTCAGAAATTCATCCGACCGTCCAACGGCCGGTCAGAAGGAGTTAATCTGTCCACGGTCCCCCCCCTGTACACTGCACGGCATAGGACGACCGACATAGCTGAAATTCGGTCCGACTCTAAAATGAGTCGTGTGGCTCAAAATTCGGGCCAGAAACGGGCTAAAATCGTACAGTGTATGTCCAGCTTTATTTGAGAAGTGGTTGTTTGCCTTATGACAGTGCGAGGTGGTGGTGCTGCTCGTTACTGTCAAGACCGAAGCACAATGGGTGTACTGTACCTTCAGTGTCTTGTTGTGTCTCTGCAGCTCCCTACAGAGGCTCTCCAGCTTGCTGCGGGCCAGGATGGCCTTGCTGTGCTCTCCCTGCAGGTGGATCTTCTCCTTCACTATCTGAGACTGTTTCTTCTGCAGCGCTTTCAGACGCTTCTGCATGCAGCGGCTCTCCTCCAACTGAACACACACAGCAACAACAAAAAGGTCGCATTATGCTTAAACTTGGTTGTTGATTTTTATTTATTTTTTACCTTTCTTGGATAAAGAAAGCACACTTATTCATTTGGAAAATTACAGTCTATCAACCGGAACCACCTGACATGCTTGATAAATGACATATTAAAAGGAAAACCTTCATGAAATTGACTTATATTGTTAGACTGAAGAAGTAGAGTCAGCTGCATGTTTTCATTTGTGTATCACGCCCCCTGAAATCACTTAAAGAACTTATTTGACAGTTATCTTCAAAGAACAGACATAGATAATTATGGTTCATGTTAGAGCTGAAACGACTAGTCGATTAATCAATTATTCGATCAACAGAAAACAATCATGATAAGTGATCATTAGTCATCTTTTAAACTAAATGCCACATGTTCTCTGGCTCTAGCTTTAAATCGTATTAATCTAAATATCGTTCAGGTTCAGTGGATATTTTGTTTGTGGCCTCAGATTCCACGTCTGACTGTTCAAATGCAGATATTCAGCTTACCAGGTCGGCATATTTCTTGCACAAAGCCGCTAGTTTCTCCTCAGGAGTAGCAAGGGAGTTCAGGGCGTGCATCAAAAGAGCAACCTCCTTCCCTGGAACACAAACCACAATGAATGTACAGGGGTGTAACGAAGAGCGTATCTCTCTAAGTGCTTGTGAGACACATTGTAGTGTTCCTACCAAAAGCCTGGTCCTCTGCCTTGAGGTCTCCTCCGGGGTCGAGCTCTGCCTCCCCCAGGTCACTGGGACTGTCCTCTCTGCCTGGAGTCTCCCCCCTCTCCTCCTCAGCGCAGCACAACCCCAAACCAAAGCCTGCAACCTCCTCCTGATAACACACACACACACACACACATCCAGATGATCACAAAGCAGCTGGAAGTCTCACTGAAGAGACTCTATTTCAATTAGTCAGTTTTCTCTGAGCAGCTCCACTAAAGAAGCTGTGGGTTCAGTGCTTAATGGCTTAATGCCGCCTCAAAGCGCCCGCTGCTGGAGGAAAATGTTGCTCACTAGAGTTGCAAAAACTGAGAAGTACTGAAATGTCTGTTCATAATCTTAATTAGATATTTTCTGATCTGACAGTTCCTGATTTCAACCCAAATTCTGCCAGTTTTTAGACAATTTTATGTAGGCAAAAGTCTTACGCCTGCTTGTGTTTAGAGAACATTTAACATGTTTGAGAATTTTAGCTTTTTTAATGAAAATAAAAAAGGGATTCGTAAAAAAAGGATGGTTTTGGTATTGGTACCAAAACTCATGTATTGAAAGAGCACTACTACTAAAAAATGAAAAGCTACTTTTAGAGAAACATTTGCAGATAATCGATTAGTACTTACTGAACTTTCAAAACAAACAAAAAAGAGAACATCCACAACACACCACACACACAAATAACACAAGTTGAGTTTAGTGTTTACCTGACATGGGCTGTCCAGGTCGGGTGGAGAGTCACTACCTCCCACGATTCTTCTGGTCGCCACATCAATCTCACAAACTCCTGTTGTCTCCATTAGTCCGGATCACAAGCTAGAAATGCATAGTAAAAAAGAATTGCTTGAATAACACATTCATAAGGCTTACCAGACACCAAAACACTGCACCATGAGATACTATGAGACATGGAAATAAAGCATATCAAGTAACTTTGTATTCTTTTCCTGGAAATATTGGGAAATAGCGGGATATAATTATTAAATAATGTTTATAATAAAGTAGTTTTCGATAAATTTTTTGGTAAATATTGGGTTAATTTGGCAGTAATTCCAAAGAAATTTAAAATGGGTTACTTGCTAATTATCACCTAATTACCATGAAATTTGCAGACCTGTAAAAATAAGTGTTACCAAATTTATTTACAGTTTTACAATTAAAAATGTAAAAACAGTAAATCGTAATCGAAGCTGAAACAAAATCACCTTTTTATTGCGGTGTATCGTATTAATTATAAATTTATCTGCGTCATTTCCGTACCCGACTGTGGATGGTGTATCTAGGTGCATACCAGATTGTCAGAAGGAGAGAAACTCTTTCTCAACTTTCTTTTTCTTTTTTGCTTGGCAGAAAAGGGCTTCCATACCTTCCCAATGCAAACTATGCACTATTTCCTTCAGGGCTGGCCAAATAAATTCTATCGCATATGCATATGAAACCAAAAATCTGTCGAGTGCTACTAAATATTTCCATTGGGCGTACCGGTGCGCCTGACATTTAGCAGTTTATCTGTCTCTGTGTGTCAAACCGCACCCTGTACTCTTTCCTTGAGAAAAATCACAACCATAAAACAAACTGATAACTCAAAATGAAGAGAACTATTGATTGTTTTTCTGTCTGGAAAAATGCTGCAGTCTGGTATACGGTGCCGAATTCATTTCACAAGAAGGGAGGGCAAAAAGTGTGAGAGTATTGTTCTAGTTTTGTTTTTTGCTGTGGTATCGAATTGGTAAAGAATCGTGGAATTTCACTGGTATTGGTATCGACTACTAAATTTCTAATATCGTGACATCCACTAATACATTTCTAATATCATGACATCCATAGTGTAGGCCAATGAGAACTGACAAAACGCTTAAAATGTATTACGGCACTAAAAGGCAGGGTACATTTTTTTTGGCTGCGCCTGAATTATGTGCATGTGCACCTAAAATAAAAAAAGTTAGGTGCACCAGTGCAACCAATGTGAAAAGTTAGTCTGGAGCCCTGTACAGGCTAACAGCAACAGGGCTAGAGATACAGTGAAAACATACAACTTCTCTGAAAAATAAAATGTGCTTAGCTTTTAAAGTAGCTGTTGCCATGTGACAAACCCTGATTGAGAAACAAGCTTGTCACGTTAATACCATCTTAGCAATGCAATAAGAGACTTAGCCTTTTCAACACCAGGCAGACAGCAAAAGTCAACCACGTGTGTTCAACAACAGCAGCAGCAGGAGCAGCAACCTGCCTGAAACTGACCAATGTCACTCAGCATGCAGAAAAAACAACGAGTTACCCTCTAATTTTAAGATTAACATTAATCTTAGCTCTCCCAACTAGACAGAATATAAATCAAGTACATCCATACCACCACTACTACCTTGTCAGTGTCTCTGGCCTACAATAAAACAACGTTTACTTATCCATCTTTCAACGTTAACTATACAGCTATACAACTATATAGCCAGTGTTGTTGTTGCTGAGACTGGTAACCTTATTATGCATTATGGACCTCTTGTAGAAGAGACTCTATCCCCAGCAGGTCGTGTAATATCAGAGCCAACTTCGTTGCAGTTTCCTGCAAAACATGCAGCCTGCTAGCTGCTATAGAGCTAGCCATGTTAGCTCCTATACGCACTCAATATGAAGACAACTTTAGGATGATCTCCACTGAGAAAACCAAACAGCTATCACTGTTCATTGTGTGCAATATTAATGTCCAACATGTGCAATATTACTTATTTTTCTGTTTGTTCGCTTACTTTACCTTTTTTTATTTTACTTATCTTATCTTATTTACTCATTTTACTAAATGCATCTTACTTAATTGTTATTCTATTAGGCACTGGTGCTCGAAATAGTACTTTTTTTTATTTTATACACTTGAACTTGTTGTAATTTTGTTGTATTTCTGAGCAATCTCTGGCACAAGAATTTCCTTCGGGATTAATAAAGTTCTATCTTATCTTATTTTATCTTATCTTCTACAAGCTTTCAAGTATAATATTTAAGCCGAATTGAAAGACACTTTATCTACATTAAAAAAACATCTGAAGTGATGTAGTATGAGCAATGTCTTCTATCAGACAAACGTTTTAATCTTAAACCCTCGAGATTTCAAAGGGAGTCTGGTGTGACGTTTTGATATTTTTCGGATTTTTACGGACATTTTTCTAACTTTTTTCGGGCATATTTTCGGAGAATTTTTGAACATTATTTTGGAAATTTTTCAGAGTTTTTTGGGGAATTTTTGGACATATTTTCACACATTTCTGGGGATTTTTTTGCCTTTTTATCAGCCTTTCTCCGGACAATTTTCTAACTTTTTTTTTTAAGGATTGTTTTTAAAATTGTTTTTAAAACTACACAACATGCGTGTGACGTTAGCCTACTTCATGGAGGTTTCTGCAGCTATAGATGCCTGGTTGTTGTTGTTAACCAACTTCAAAAAGTAACAAAACAAAGGAAAGCGCACCAATTGAAGTATAATATTCAAGCCGAATTGAAAGACACTTTATGTACATTAAAAAAATATCTTATGGGATGTAGTATAAGCAGTGTCTTCCATCATATCAACGTTATAATCGTAAATCCTCGAGATTTCAGAGGGAGTCTGGTGTGACGTTCCATCCACTCAGGACAGAACTTGACTTGAGGTTTCTGTAGCTATAGATGCCTGGTTGTAGTTAACCAACTTCAAAAAGTAAAAAAATAAAGGAATGCGCAGTAATTGAAGTTGAATATTTAAGCCGAATTGAAAGACACTATATGTACATTAAAAATATATCCTAAAGAAAGTAGTATGAGAAATGTCTTCCCTCAGATCAACGTTTTAATCTTAAAACCTCCAGATTTCAGAGGGAGTCTGGTGTGACGTTCCATCCACTCAGGACAGAACGGCGGTTCCTGGTCGTGTTAGCTAAGCTAAGCTAACGCTACTTAGCTCTACAGCACAGGAAGCATTTCACTATTAATCACTGTAACTACACCAGAGTTCACACTGGCAGTGTGAGTGTAAGTAGATGTCTTATTGACACCAGTTAACTGAGGAAGTGTGAAGCACATTTCAGCAAGTTAGTGCTATTGTTGGCTAATGGTGCTAATGCTAATCATGTGCTAACAGGCTAACAGCTAGCTAGCCTCGCTGTGCTAACACGAGAAGTCAACTTTTACCAAATGTGTGATATTGAATGTGAAAGCTACACGCTCCGGCTGACAGTGACAGGTTACATACCGTATTGAAGATACGTTGGTGAGAAAGCTAGAGAGCGTTTACCTGTGTGTGTTTCTACACTGGATGAAGCAGGACGAAGTGATCAAGCTAGCTGCTGCTGTCTGTGACATGTAGAACATCCGGTTGAAGGTTTTCAAAATAAAGCTGTGGTCGAGCGTGTCCAAAGCATGGATGTTTTAAGATCAGATTCTACCAATAAAACAATTTTACTCCATAATTCATAAAAAGCTTGTAAAATATACGTTTGTTTCCCTGTTTAGCAGGTAACTAAAGAGATGCGTTTTTTTTACATTTTGTTTCTGTTTCTCCATTGTTTAAAATTATTTGATTTATTATTTTTAAATAGCAAGTATTTGAAATTTCTGTTTTTTACATGCTATTTCAGCATATACTTATAATGTTTATAATAAAGTAATTTTTGATCAATTTTGAGGTAAATATTGGGGTAATTTGGCAGTAATTCCAAAGAGATGTCAAATAAGTTATTTCTAATTATCACCTAATTACCATGAAATTTGCAGACCTTTAAAATGAAGTGTTACCTAATAATAATAATAATAATAATAAAAATCATGGATATGCCTTAATATTGTTGGCAACTAAAGAGATGCATTTTTTTTATTATTTTTAATTAGCAAGTAACCTATTTGAAATTTCTGTTTTAACGATTACATGCTATTTTAGCATATACTTATTACATAATGTTTATAATAAAATACATTTTTGATAAATTTAGAAGTAAATAATGGGGTAATTCCAAAGAAATTTCAAATAGGTTACTTCCTAATTATCACCTAATTACCATGAAATTTGCGGACCTGTAAAATGAAGTGTTACCAAACTGTTTTAAACTTTCCAAAGAATTATGCAGAAAGAATTTTATGCAGGCTTAACGTACAAAGCAAGCATATAATCCATCCAAACCCACTGCATGTGTCCTAATCCATGGCTAATCTCCAGCTCAGTACAGCTCGTTTAATAATTATATGCTTAAGTAGCATATAATGGTTAAAATAGGGCCCTCAGGCTTGAGAAGCGGCTGCTCTTCATCGGAGGTGGAAAACTAATAGAAGACACTTCTGAACAGGCACAAATCTCACCTTTGTGTGATTTATTGTCTACACAAATGTAACCTGGTAGCTAATGTAATGATTCAGGGAGTTCTTAAAGAAATTTATTATAGAAAGTTATTCGCTAATAAATTAAATGTGTTATATTATTAAATGTATTAAATAAATTATCTGCTGTTGGGAAATAGTGGAATATAATTATTGAATAATGTTTATAATAGTGATTTTTGATACATTTTGAGGTAAATATTGAGGTAATTTGTCAGTAATTCCAAAGAAATTTCAAATAGGTTACTTGCAAATTATCACCTAATTACCATGAAATTTGCGGACCTATAAAATGAAATGTAACTATATCTCATTTAATTAATCTGAAACTAAGTATTAAGTATAATATTAATTAACTTCACAGCAAATATACACACAAACTGCACCATACCCATCATATGGAGGCTAATTGTAACCTCTTTTGAACTTGACATTTGTTAGGCTTTTAATGTGAAGGTAAACCCTTACACATCCGGTAGTACTCTGACTAACTTGATGCAGCTAAAGTCAAAACCAAAAGCAAAAAACCTCTGAGCTCAGAGAGGGAGGAAAACAACAGCCACTTGATACCCAATCCCATCAACAACTACAGAAACTACTTACTGTGTCTAAACCCTTACAGCCAATTAAAATCTTCTTCTTCTTCTTCTTTGGTATAACTGCAGCTTTTTATGTCAATGTTATTAAGTTGCCTCCTAAAGGAGAGTAAACTGTAATGTTGGAAGTGATTGTGAGGTGACTACTAATTCCCATTCCCTGGTATGAACCAAATGGAAATTAACATTTAAATAGCCTACAGTATGAGGAGTATGTGGAGAATTAGGAAGGCGTTTTAGAAAGCAAAAGCAAATAGGTGGTAACAGATGATTAGATCGGCCCAATAATAATTTGACAGGGAATTTAAAGTATCAGAGTTTAATAGGTAGATCCCTACACCAAATGGTGGATCTTACCTTATAATGTGAAGTACAAGTTGTCTAGTGGTCCAAAACATTTACTTGGTTATGTTGTGCTTGTCTTCACTTATTTACATGTCTTACTGTGTACACAGAAACTACTCACGAGGCATCATTCTGGTAACAGTAAAATAAATAACTTTTTAGAGAATTTGAGAAGTTAAAATGGTTCCTTAGTCTGTGGAAATTGAGCACCAGAAGGATTATGTTTTTTTTTTTTTGTTTTTTTTACTAAGTGCAGCAGTTGCTCCCTTTATGAGTTTGGTTTGGCATTAATGCAGTGAGGTCTTGCTATACTGTTTACTGGTACAGCTGGATAATGGGTGCCTTTGCACAGTACAGTTAAGAACGGTAACACTTCATTTTACAGGTCCGCAAATTTCATGTTAATTAGGTGATAATTAGCCAGTAACCTATTTGAAATTTCTTTGGAATTACTATTATAAACATTTTGATAATTTTGAGGTCAATATTGGGGTAATTTGGCAGTAATTCCAAAGAAATTTCAAATAGGTTACTTGCTAATTATCACCTAATTATTAAATAAGTGTTACCTTAAGAACTATTACCAGTATAAATTGAGATTTTTGCCAATGGATTTACAAAATCCATAAGCAGACACCCAAGGCTTTTCCAATTCCGGGATTACTGGGAGAACAAAACCACTGGCTCTTTTCTCTCATTAGGCTTTTGGGTAACTGATATGCAACACAGCTTTTACAGAAAGCCGACACATTTTATTTGAGTCAGAGCCAAAAAAAATCAGAAAGGATTCATTGCAGCTGTCTGAGAGGGGAAATCAACTGGCTGGTGTAAGCAGACCATATACGTGTGATGTCGTGCACATTTACAAATACGTCATTATCGTGCAACAAAACCATTACATTTAGGGCTCGCGATCACGATTTTGGCTTCCCACAATTGAATGAACAAGATCGCCTACGATATTGACCTTTAAAATGTGTGTTCTGCTCATGGAACACTGCTGCATATCAAATCAAGCGCTTCCTAAACTAACAGCCAGCCACCTGCCGGTGATCGAGATGTTTTGGCTTCACTTTTCATCTATACAACCAATGTATTTATGATTATATTGAGAGCATAACATTGTTTATCTAGCCTCTTAACGTTGTTAATTTTGCTCTCAAAGTGCACCAGATTGATGCATTTAACTTCAAAATGAAGCTAAGATAAGGGTAGGGATCCTACACACTGGACCTTTAACATAAATGAGAAACATATCTTTGAAAAGTTATAAAAGTTTTATTGCAATTTGTGGTGCAGGAAACAAAACATGGAAATTTCACATTATGCAACAACAGAAAGAGGAGATGAGAAAGATGTGCGTTACCCTCAAGTGCACTAATTTAGTCCCAGACCTTTCACTCAACCAAATACTGAAGAGTTTTATGTACCTTATGAACGGGAAGCAAACACAGCAGGGAATGTTTCTTCAAAGGACAGCCGTCAGGTGTCAGCTAAGTATGATGTTATGTAACAAAAAATAACAGCCGCTTGGACAGATGTAGATCAGGTTTTTCCAAAAGCATTTCAGTGCTCGGATCGTCTTCTACTGTCCGCGTTTCGTTACATATCTGTGTCTTGAGGGAAGCCTACTAGCTAGTGGGTTTCTGGCTACTCATGAGTCAAAATGTAAAATGACACTTCTCATGTTTTCCTTGCGTGAGCACTTTGAAGTTAACTGGTCTTAATAGCTTACAGTGACTTTGTGGTTCCTTCACCACAACAAACCTATCCCCAAACACTGGAGATACTACCACCTGAGCAGGTCCAACATATCTCAACTCTTATTCCTACCAAGTTCTGAAGTGCTTTTGGGTACCTGGGCCGCGGTGAAGTGTAAGCGAGATGAGCCTGAATCCAATGTCTGTTTGCAAGGGTGGAGTCCATGCTGTCTCTGACTCTCCACACCGTTCCGTCATGTGGAGAGAAGACACTTTTCATTTTGCGCTTGATGAGCCAGAGAGGGAAATGACAGGCTGGGCTGGGTGGGGATGGGGGTGGGAGGGTGCCTGGAGAGAGCCTCATGCAGAGCTGGGTTATGATCCCTGAGCCTCGAGTTCTGATGCAGGGGTGTTGTCTGGCTCCTCGTCATTGTAGATATTCTCTGCCTGGAGAAGAAGAAGAAGGAGGAGGAAGACATTCATGAACACACTGTAGAAAGGCCGCAGGCGCTTCTCTAGCTTGTTGATTTGTAGGTTTCTACCTCAGCTCTCATTTGACGCTGGGTTGACCGAGGCCCTGTTCAGACCTGGTATTAACATGCATCTCCACATGCGTCTTGAGTGACCACTTGTGATCTGATCTCACTTCCCCGCTCTATATTCAAATAAACACGTAGTAAACACACGGCTAATACAGCAGACGTTGTGACATGATATTATTACATGAATGTCAGTAGGAATATCCTACATATTCCTGAATTCTGGTACATTTTATTAACATCAAAATATGAGGTTCCCGCTGCCTTTGCCAGAAAACAGCAGGCTACAGAGCTCCAGAGAGCCGGGGAGGAGAGCGGGCGGGCGGTTGGGTGTAAGGAGATTAACCATGGATTTGGACACATGCAGTGGGATAGATTATGTGCTTGCATTGTACGTTAAGCCTGCATAAACTTCTTTATGCATAATTCTCTCTTAACACTTTGTCTGATGGTGTGTTTTGTGCATGTATCGGCACTTTAATTAGACAATGATAAAGTATGCTTTTGAGGTGTTGGTATATCATACAGTGCTGACATGAACATCTGCCAATGACCTCAGTCAGTTAACTTTGGGTCTGATGTTCTACTGGGTTCATGGGGAGAGACTGGAGCCATCATAATCCCCAAAAAGAAAAACTGCGTGGGTGATGGACGGCAGCTGTACTCACCATCTGCCACACTTGCATGATGTTGTCCTCGGACACTGAGCAGATGACCCAGGGTTCATTGGGGTTCCAGGAGAAGTCAGAGATCTTGGCTGTGTGGCCGCCGTGGATGAACTGATGAGGAACAAAGGTGGAAATTAAGAGATTGGCACTTTAACAACAGCCAGTTTGTTACTGTAAGTTAACTGAAAAAGCAGTTAGTGAATTTTATTTTATATTTCCCGTCTCCCCTCGTTGGTGATCCTGTTTGTCTTTTTTTTTATGTCCAGTGGTTTAAGAGCTACATCGCTTTAACTGTTTCATACTGCATACTACTGAGGAACACAGTATGTACTGTATACTGCGTTCGTCAGTAGTATGTAGTAGGCGGTTTCAAATACAGCCACTGTGTTGTTCTATTTTCATACAGTTACAATGTCACTGACGAACCAGTTGATATGACATATTATTAACTTAAAGGGGAACTTCGCCATCATTGATCATAGGATATCACTTACCAGCAGCTCTGGTGGGCCATCCTCAGCATCTTCTGCTGACTGCTCCTCCCCGATTTTACTAAAAAAAGAAAATGAATCAATTGTATTAAATGTTTCCACTTTAAAATCACAAATATTTACCACATTGTGTGAGCAGTGAGCAGTGTTGGCTAACCATTATTAAAAGTTGAATTTTGTAAGCTATGTAAGGGGTCTTCATGAACACTACACCCGTAGGTTGTTATGAACTTGGTTATGGGTCATCTACGTGCAGTATTATCAGGTATGCAGCTCCCCTAAATCTTACCTAGCCACTAATCACCTGTTTAAAGCAGAAGTGGGTAGAAACGGAGCAAATATGATTAAAAAAAGTTATTTTTTATAAAACGGTCACTATATACTATATATATACCTGACAGTAGTGCATGAGACAGGTAATCTGAAAAAAATCATGTGCCTCTGTGTCCTCCGGTGCTCCTAACAGCATCTGCAAGATTTCACAGACTGGAGGAAAACAACCAATCAGAGCCGCGCTAACAACTGGTAAGAGACCCCAGGTAGACCCAGAACATGCTGGAGAGATTATGCATCTCATCTGGTCTGGGAACGCCCCGGGATCCCCCAGGAGGAGCTGGAAAACGGTGCTGGGGAGAGGCACGTCTGGACTGCCTTACTCAGCCTGCTACCACCGCGACATGGCGCCGAATAAGCGGCAGAAAATTGGTGGATGGATGGATGGATGGATGGATGGATGGATGTTCTTCAGACTGTGTTTTATCGCTTGAAGAGATTTTGCTAAAAATTCCCGACCAAAACATTTTCAACACGTTTCATTTAAAGATATGGATTATGAGATATGGTAGACAGTAATTACCTGAGATCCCAGACATTGAGGCGTCTGTCGGTGCCGCTGGAGGCCAGGATCGTCTCATTGTGAGGAGACCATTGTACCTAATGAATTGGACAGTTGGTCACTGGCAGCTCAATGTAGTGCTCATATAGCAGCATGAACCTTTTTGTAATAACTCTACCTAGGCTTGGTAGGCAGCACCTCAAAAAACAGGTTCAGCTTATATCCAACAATAGACCCGTTTTTTTTTTTTTTAGGGGGGTACAGGGGGTCTTTAGGTTTAACTGCAAATAAACATTTGGAAGCAATTTAAGTTCTTACCTGGAAAATCTCATCTTTGTGGGACTCAAAGGAGTGGAGCTTCAGTTTGAGGTTCCTTAGATCCCACAGTGCAACAGTCTGAGAGAAACAAAACAACCATTGCATTAAATATTTATTCCAATTCATTCCATTTTACCTCAGAGTGTATTTTCTTCTTCTCTCTACCTTATCAGCAGAACCAGTGGCAAGAATGAACTCGCTGTAGGGGTTGAAGCTCAGACAGTTGACCTCAGCAGTGTGAGCATCTACTGCGTGGCTGGCTTTGGATGTGGTGTTGGACCGAGTGTCCCATCTGGTGGAGCATTAAGGAGAGTCAGAGGCAGCAGGGACATCATTTATTTGGTTAGAAATAAAACAATGAAACAGAGCACTTGTAACTTGATCAATCTCTTGTCCCCATTCACAAAACCAGACAACAGAGCGCCAATTTCTATCGACCACTTACATCATGAGTTTCTGGTCGTCAGCCACTGAGCCAAACAGGGATTCATGGAGCAAATGCCAGGAGACATCTTCCACCACTGCTGTGTGGCCGGTGAAGATGGTCTTTGCATCCACGATCTTCCCTTCCTTTGGGCCGGCCTGGATGTCCCATAGACAGATGGTCTGGAGAGAAATTAGAGGGAGAGCACAATCAATTTAAATTTTTTTAAACTAAAGGTCCTAGGAACTTTTGGTGGAAACCCAGCTTCAGTACATTTACTTGGGTACTGTAGATAAGTACAATTTTGAGGTACTTGAACTTGAGTACTCCTGTTTTATTGTACTTAATACTTCTACTTCACTACATTTCAGAGGGAAATATTGCACTTTTTCAATACAGATGTAGCTACAAGTTATTTTGACAAAATGCATAATCAGCTTATAGAATCATTGGTTGTTATAGACTGCACTACCTAACAGTAAATAAAGTAGTTAAAATACATGTTTT
Source organism: Adelosebastes latens (assembly GCA_916700685.1). NCBI lineage: Eukaryota > Metazoa > Chordata > Actinopteri > Perciformes > Sebastidae > Adelosebastes > Adelosebastes latens. The sequence goes on along the minus strand of CAKAKR010028101.1, from coordinate 13,340 downwards.
CCACAAATGCACTACTACATGCTAACATGAATACGTATTTTTCAGTAATATGTGAGTAGAATTCTCAATAAATGTAATCTTGGCCTCATCACTAGTCATTATTTACCACCCTCAACATTATCAGTGGAACAAACTTTTGTTTCAGAAGGTTTTACACAGTAATCACTGTATATTATGTGGTGATTGGTGATGGGCGGCCCATAAAGAGAGCTCCAATCGCTTCTGCCAGTAAAACTGTCCCACTCCAGAGTGGAAGCCTGCAGCTTTGGAATAAACAGCAATTTTTCCTCCAGGTTTAAACATTTTTAACTCCAGCAACATGTCTTTGCCTAACTTTGTACCGGCTAAAGGGAATCAGCGTTTATCACATCCACTAGCGTCTTTCCATTGACTGTGTATGTAATCACACTGTCTTGAAAAGTCATTCCGCTTTCAGTCTGAACAAACCTGTGGACCTTTCTTTCAGGCACACTCTTATGTGCACTGTATAACCAGCAAACGAAGGCCCTGTTGGCTTTTAGTCACTTACATGGTCATCGGAAGCACTGAGTAGGTTGCCGCTGAGGTTGGGATTCCAGGAAAGGCCGTAGCCTTCTTTCTGGTGGCCTTTCAGCCTTAAGTCAGGACTACACTCCCCACTGGGATCTGAAACACACAAATAAACACTGCATTCACACTTCATGATGTGGTGATTCACTGGCGTTATTGTGCATTCTGATGCGTGTAGTCACGAGTAGATCAGCACAGCAGTGATCCAACCTGGCTTAGACGGGTGCTTGTTGTAGTCGAAGACCAGCACGTCAGAGGTGGGAGTCTTGGTGGCGATGATGCAGTGATTCTGGGGCATGTAGCGGGCTCGGTTGACCTCTCCCTCGTGGTTGATTTTGATCTCGATCTCGATTTTCCCACTTACTGAGCCAAATCCACCAAATTCTGACAAGAGAATACAATGAGACTTTAGTACGGACACCAGACATCTGCAGGTTAAACCTGGCTTGGTCTTTTTTACTGCACAATATTGGTCGCTGATATTTTATTGGCTGATAAACAACAAATTAAAAGCAGATAACTCACAAACCAATATGTAGTTAAACTATTACTTTACCCCTTTATTTTGATATGTACAGTATGCTAGATTGGTTTCATGTGTATTGAGCTTTAGACTTGGACTGTACCTTAAAGTTGTTCAGTGGCCATGCTAACATACTAACACTACCTTCAGCAGACCTACACACAGCTGGGCACCCATCAACATACCTGCTGGAAGACAGAAGAACACAGTTTCAGCATAAAGAATTCTCTCATCATATAAAATGTCTGAGCTAATCCCAGTTCCTGACAAATACACACATATGTATATATATATATATTAAATAAAAATATTACATTGTCCACAGGATGACTCCTGGTGCATTTACCTCCTTTCTCGCTGTCGTAGTGTGAGGCATCAAACTGGGCATCATCATTTGGTACCTGGACACTGGCGATCACAAGGTGGTTCTGCTCATCTGATGTATGGGTCCCCAGAACCAGCCTGTGAACGGCATAGTCCTTCCCCTCCGGCCTGCAGAGTTCCACAAAATGGACATGATTTTAATCTAGCCTTTACTCTGTAGCAAATACAGCTTTGCCTTTAAGTTATCACAGAGAGCGGGAGGAGATTGGACAGACATTTAATTGTATGAAAAACTGAGCACTGGGCTGTGTCTGTCCCACTTCTGACCAGATGTTGGCTTTGATGCGCAGTTTGGTTTGTTAGCAAACCCAAGAGAGGACCAAGAGAAATATATGTTGCAGGAAAACACCAGCAAAAACAGGCTCACAAAGAGATGGGTGACTGTCCGGTCATGCAGGTGGTGGACAGTGGCACACATTATTGTCCGTAATAATGTACTTATTACAGACATTGACCGTAATAAGTACCTTGTCAGACACAAACTGCTGTTGGAATTCAAACCACATTTTATGAGCAGTAAGATAGAGACCATGTAAATACCTGTTGACATCTGGAAGCCACTGGACAGTGAGACTGGGCCACTCCAGCGCGTGAGTCATCACCAGGTCATACAGGAAAGGTGTGTTTTTCTTCCAAATCTTGTACTCTTCATTGATGACCCTTTCTTCCACTGCATCGTCATACACTTTAGCAGAGCAACATTGTATAAATTAGAGGTATAACAGCAAATAGTAGCAAAGAACACACCACTATATGCATGAAATCTGAGTAAAAATAATAATAACAATAACACGTTAACGCAAATTCCTTTTAACGCCACAAATTTCTTTAACGCAATCAATCTTCCGGTTGTAGCAGGCTTTTAAAGCTAGAGTGAAACTATAAAACCTAATGAATCCATTGGTACCAACCGTGTCATACTAGCTTGTTGCAAAGGAGGTTAAATAACGCTCCAAACTCACACTAAATGTTGGCGAGGAAAAACTGGCATGGCCATTTTCAAAGGGGTCCCTTGACCTCTGACCTCCAGATATGTGAATGGAAATGGTTTCTATGGGTACCCACGAGTCTCCCCTTTACAGACATGCCCACTTTATGATAATCACATAGTCATAGTCAAGTCAGCACACTGACACACTGACAGCTGTTGTTGCCTGTTGGGCTGCAGTTTGCCATGTTATGATTTGAGCATATTGTTTTATGCTAAATGCAGTACCTGTGAGGGTTTCTGGACAATATCTGTCATTGTTTTGTGTTGTTAATCGATTTCCAATAATAAATATATACATACATTTGCATAAAGCAGCATATTTATCCACTCCCATGTTGATAAGAGTATTAAATACATGACAAATCTCCCTTTAAGGTACATTTTGAACAGATAAAAAAATTTGATTAATTGCAATGAATTATGGACAATCATGCAATTAATTTGGCAGCCCTACTTTTTTAATTTAATCAGAACATCTGCATTTATCACAGTCACTATAACATCCAGCATCATATTGGGAGGGCTCACATCTTTGCAAATTAAATAGTATTTACTGAGTTAATCTTGGCATGTAAACTATTAATTAAATATAAATACAGTATCACAAAACATAATATTCTCTTACACCTCTAGTTCCACATTAAGTAACGTTATAAACCGATAGAAACAGAAGCAGCTGGAGGTTCAACAGACACATGTAACTCCATTATAAACTACAGGTACAGAGCATGTTAGCTTACTTCAACGTTACAATAACGACACTAAATGATGGAAAAATCATAAATAAAGAATCATAATCATAGCTGGTGGTGTTGTTGATGTTTGGTGAACTTAAAAGAGTATATTGTTTGTCATAAAACGTCCTTTTAACAGCAGAGAACAGCACACAGACTGTTAAACTAAAACCCAACACGCCTCCTGATGGAGGACTTCACTGAGCTAGCATGTTAGCTTGTCATGCTAACAGCACAAAGCGGTTACACGAGGATAAACAGGCCACTGCTTTAATATTAAACATATATATAGTTGTGGTTATAACCTACCCTCTTTATCAGCCATATTCCAGACTCTGCGCTCTGTCACGATGCTCTGAAGCAGAGTAGTAGGTTGTTTATAGTGAGTACTGCTGCTGTTATAGCTGCTAGTAGACTCCACTACTGAAGACTGATGCTTCCTTTTCAGCGCCCAATTACTCGATGCGTACTGCGCATGCGTCAATACGAGCATACCAACAAGGGTCAATGCTGCGCGCCGGACTGCGCATAGTAGGGAGCTGCGCAGACAACAAGTGGTGCGTTCAAGTGAAGCTCGTGAACTCGTGTGTGTACTATATATATATATATATATATATTTTTGTTCAATAGACTTTATTTTAAATTTGTAAACAATACAAAGAACAATTAAATCAATGCATGTAAAGGAAATAAAGGGATAAATTAAAAAAAACAAAATAAAAAAAATAAAAATGAAATAAAAAAAATAAAAAAGTAACATAAAATACAAAACATGTCAGGGGTTAATATAAATAAATAAATATATATATATATATATATTTATATTTTTTTTCAATAGACTTTATTTTAAATTAGTAAACAATACAAAGAAAAATTTAATCAAAACATATTTAGGAAATAAAGGGATTAATAAAAAAATAAAAAAATAAAACAAATAAAAATGAAATAAATAAAAAAAAGGAAAAATAAAACACAAATGTGAATGTGAATCCCTTTTTTATTTGAACTACTTATTTATGGATTAATATTTCATTTGTAAATTATTTTCATAATTTTTTTATTGCCCATTAAAATGTCAAATAATGAAATACTTTGTAATTTTTGTCCATTTATTCATAGATTAATACATTAATTTGTAAACATATTTATTAATGACTATTTTTATTGTACTAGTTATTAATCAATTAAATGCTCTATTATTATTTACGTGACTCTTGTGGTCCTCCATAGTTATCATTGTAATGTTTAGTATTGGCTCAAATCACAGATGAGCTGAAGTGCATCTGAGGCTAACAAGTACAGCTGATTTAATTAAGATAACAATTTTGTTTCTGTGGCGTGCAATGAGCAATACGGCCTCACTTTGCATTCCAATGAGTTTATTTTGTAAAAGTCTCGTCCATAAACAGCAAAAAACAGTTTACAGTAAATTACAAACCTTGAAAATGCAAAACATGTTCCAAATACAAGCATAACAAAGATTTGAAGGAAATAAAATAAAAAAGCATGAGTTTACATACAGAAAGTGTCTTAATCAGCTATCATCAAAAAATAAATATACGGTAGGTCTATAATCTCATGACAACAATTAGCGGAAGCAAAGTAAAGGCAACCGGCACATAGAAAAGAGTCTGGTGTCATCTTTAATCAATCTTAGTAAACTCTATCTGTATTCACAACATTTCAGATGAAAACCATTATCACAGCTCTTCCTAATGTGGTTCAGTTTACCGTCAGGTTTAGACATTGAGACGAGGCAACAGAAAAAAAGTGGATCTTTTTCCTCCAAGTCCATCGCACATACTAACAAATATCTGATTTTTAAACTAAGAACCAATGGATACTTTCATTTAAGAATGTTCTGGAGTACAACAGTAGAGCATGCCACTATAAAAAGCTTTGAAATATACAGTGATCTATTTCACAGATACACAGAAGAACAGATGTATCACGTTTTTCCATAAAAAGATGGAGCTGTTTTTTTACCTAGAGAGAGCAGTCCGAGTAGAATAGTGGGCCTATATTCTACAACAAAAGTCAAATATACAGAGAGATAGTTAATTTTGAGTTACAATGTGTAACCCAGTTGTGCACAACACTTCATACATTTATCTATGTATTTCCATTTTGTCTTTTTCTGGTTACATAAAAGAGTAACATATATGGGGATGGATAATGTTTATGACAGTTAATGACTGAATATCCCATAACACCCCCTCCCGTAATTATCCTGGTAAAAAAAAAAAAGCAATTCCAAGCTACAACTAGAGTGATCAGTACACTGCAATACCCAACATATATCATAGATGGTAGGAGAGTATATATATGGAAGTCTTATCAAATGTATTTGTACACAGTGACAGGTGATCATGAGTGGTACGATACAGATAGGTATGCATGGGCCAGTGTAAATACTGATTAATGGCTATCTATACTATGTGTGATTATGAAGTACTGGGAAGAACACGAGCCACTCCAACCCACCGTCATCTACATGTGCCACGACTGTATTATATCATGTCACATACTGTACAGAGAAGAAATACTGTATTTTTACTGTCACAGAATTCATGAACTACTTTAAAAAGTGACCTTCTGAGGACATATAATAAGTCACTTTTCAACAATAATTAAAGAGGCAGTAAGTAATCTACTGTGACGTACTTGAGAGTTTGACAGGGTTGTGGATAAATACTACTGAATACTACTACATTTTGGCGAGGAAAAACTGGCATGGCCATTTTCAAAGGGGTCCCTTGACCTCTGACCTCAAGATATGTGACTGAAAATGGGTTCTATGGGTACCCACGAGTCTCCTCTTTACAGACATGCCCACTTTATGATAATCACATGCAGTTTTTTTTTCATGCCGTATAAATGTGTTATTGTCTCCTATTCTAAAATGGTGTATTTGAATATTTCTGCATACTGGGGTCCCTAAACAGTCTTGAAATTACATAAATTGTGTATCACTGTAAAGCTGAGACTCTTGTGGATCCAATGAGCCCAACTGTTTTCATGTGTGATGATGTTAGTCCTCATAGGAGCCATTTCATTGTAGTGAGACCATTTCTTTGAGACTTGACCTCACTGTATAAAATGACCTGTGGTGACCTCTAGGATAATCACAGCCTCATGAAACTTTACAGCCACAAACTAGAGACCTTGAGCATTCAGAGGATGGATGGCTTTCCTAGCTAGACTGACAATAAGGGGGTTTCTGAACAGTTTACACAACAGAAGTGCTTGCTATCCAATCGCTGAAAAAATGCAATTCTTACAGAAATCTCAAAATGTCAAAAAGTTTTTGATCCCAAATCACAGCATGACTTTTTCTATGGTGTTCCTCAAGGTCCTGGTGTCTTAATGTGGTATTTTGGAGGGATCATTGATCATTTTTATCAATTCTTGAGTGGTAAAAAATGGTTAAATTTAGCACCAAATCTGTGTAACAAATGGTATCAACCCAAAAATTGCTGCAACAACTTATGAGACATAATAGAGCATGGGGATGACCACCATATACTTTGATCATAATGTTTTAAACCCTTATACACTTTCACAATTCATTTTAAATTCAAATTAATCTTCAGGTTCCCAGCTTTCAGATGATGTACACTACTTCTATGTAAAAATCTGCTGTTGACCTGCTATCTCCCCCTAACGACCCCCTGTACCCCCCTAAAAAAAGACAAAAACGGGTCTATTGTGGGTCTCAGAGGGTTAACATGCCCGAAAACAGTTTCACATTTCATTTTGAGAGATATAGCCAACCATTTCACATCCTATTTGTCAATTTTTTAGCTTTTATTAGCCCTAATAAAGTTATCGGTTCATTATTATCTTAGAAATTCCACTGAAGTGGGTTTGTCACAAAGTCTTCTAGTTATTATGTTAACTTAAAGGGCCATGTGTGTGTAGGATTTGGCGGCATCTAGTGGTGAGGTTTTTTGATAAAGGCTTTAAATTATTGTTTTGGTTGAGTGTAATTTATGTGCTGCAGGATAATCAGAAATAATAGTTCTGACATGTTCAACAAAACCTTTGAAAAAGATGGACATTACTGCTATCGTTTCCAGTGATTCAGTTCGACTCTTGTAGTTATTAAAAGGGTCAAAGGGAGCCACCCACACCACCCACCAATTGCTTAACAAATAAATGTCACTTATTACAGGTTATGAAACCTTACAATTTCAAACATTTGTATTCTGATTGGGCTATTATAGTCTGAGCCTAGTAGAGAAAAGGCTCCGTATAAACACAGCTAATATGATCACAATGCCTAATTGTTGCCGATAGAATACGATGATAATCAAGTCAAGTACTTAATGCCCCTTTAAATATCCTATACTTCACGTTTATTTATCAATATATACTCACAAGCATTTAGAGTCACTGGTGATTAAAAATCTCAATCTGTCTATTTTAGAGAGTTCAAGATGATGAAGGCTTTGATTACCGACACGGCCCCTTGGCGTTCAGTTTAACCGCTGAAAAAACAGTGTGACATAATGCCCAGTTATACGCTGGCATCCACGTGATACCAGTATATCAGTACGGGTACATCAAACACATACTGGAGGTCCAACAGAGGAGTGGAGGTGACGATGGCAGCCAGTAGATGGTGCTGATGGGAAATCATGTTGTAGATTCACCTTTCCAACATCACAGCTACAAAGAATGATTTCCCTTTAATGCTTTCTTCCCTTTAATGTTCTTCTATGAGCAGCTGGTTCTGGGGGACACAACAATAAAGAAACATTATTAATCAAGTTAATTAAAACAACAAAAACCAATAGAGTGCTGCAGGGAGGCCAGCCAGGAAGTTAGCATCGCCCTGGTTCCCTCGACAAAAAGCCGATAGGATTGTTCCTTTTGGTTTTGGATTCTTGCAGAAAAAGAGCTCTGTGGCAAACAAACGTTTTCAGTAAGATAATCTTCACAAATGAACACAACTTTTATGATTGTTGAAGTGTGAACTAGGGCTGTCAAAGTTAACGCGGCAATAACGCGTGAACGCAAATTCGTTTTAACGCCACTAATTTCTTTAACGCATTAACGTAAATTGTGATTTTTAGCTTCTAGCGGGCTCAGTTTTAAAGCTAGAGTGAAGATACTGGCATCATATGAAACTAGAAAACCTAAGGAACCTAATGTCCTAGTAGCTTGTCGCGAAGGAGGTTAAATAACCTGGCATGGCCATTTTCACAGGGGTCCCTTGACCTCTGACCTCCAGATCAGTGAATGTAAATGGGTTCTATGCGTACCCACGAGTCTCCCCTTTACAGACATGCCCACTTTATGATAATCACATGCAGTTTGGGGCAAGTCATAGTCAAGTCAGCACACTGACACACTGTCAGCTGTTGTTGCCTGTTGGGCTGCAGTTTGCCATGTTATGATTTTAGCATATTTTTATGCTCAATGCAGTACCTGTGAGGGTTTCTGGACAATATTTGTCATTGTTTTGTGTTGTTAATTGATTTCCAATAATATATATATGCACACATTTGTATAAAGTAGTATATTTGTCCACTCCCATGTTGAGAAGAGTATTAAATACTTGACAAATCTCCCTTTAAGGTACATTTTGAACAGATAAAAAATGAGCGATTAATTTTCGATTAATCATGATTAACTATGGACAATCGTGCGATTGTCCTTGCGGAAGGACGTGAGGTCACAGTGATCTTGACCTTTGACCGCCATAGTCCAATCAGTTCATCCTTGAGTCCAAGTGGACATTTGTGCCAAATTTGAAGAAATTCACTCCAGGCGTTCCTGAGATATCCCGTTCAAGATTTGAAGCAAAGCGATTATGGAACATCAACCTTTAATCTGTGGCCTGTTCCTCCCCACCTAATGAACGATTGGAGTGCTAAATATGTCGGCGTTTATGAATCCCACCTTACTGTCGGTGGTATTTTGGATGATGTCGTTGTCGGCGTCTCCTCCCTCTGAGCCGCTCTTCTGGTCGTCATCTTTCCCGTCCTTTTCCAGGTCATCATCTCCAGACGAGATCCTCGACAGCTTGGAGGATTTCTGCTACAGACACACAGATCAGGATGCGGGAACACTTTGCTGAGTGTCAGAATTTTCTAAAAATGTGAGTAGCAGCACGTCATGCTTTGCAGGGGATAGACCAACACAGTTAGAAGAGGACAATAAGCTTTCAGACTGTAAAGGACGCTTAGATGACTCCTCTGCACACAGTGCCCCTGTGATAACACATCTATAAGGAGTCTCTGTGTAGTGTAATGAGAGGGGACCCTTATTAAAGGGTAACAAGTGGCTAAATGAGACTACTAATCGCCGACTCGTCCGCCTTTACAGCCTCGTTGTGTATACTCGCGCCCATGTGACCGTGGTCTAGTTTGTTTATGGTCTAACGTTAGCTTTTTACTTCTGCCGATTGCATTTACACTACACTGTCAATCGATAAAAATATTTAATCGTGATTAATCGTATGATTGTCCATAGTGAACCATGATGAATCGCAATTAATCGCACATTTTATATCAGTTCAAAATGTACCTTAAAGGGAGATTTGTCCAGTATTTAATACTCTTATCAACATGGGAGTGGACAAAATATGCTGCTTTATGCAAATGTATGTATATATTTATTATTGGAAATCAATTAACAACACAAAACAATGACAGATATTGTCCATAAACCCTCACAGGTACTGCTTTTAGCATAAAACAATATGCTCCAATCATAACATGGCAAACTGCAGCCCAACAGGCAACAACAGCTGTCAGTGTGCTGACTTGACTATGACTTGCCCCAAACTGCATGTGATTATCATAAAGTGGGCATGTCTGTAAAGGGGAGACTCGTGGGTACCCATAGAACCCATTTACATTCACATATCTGGAGGTCAGAGGTCAAGGGACCCCTTTGAACATGGTCATGACAGTTTTTTCTCGCCAAAATTTAGTGTAAGTTTGGAGCGTTATTTAGTCTCCTTCGTGACAAGCTAGTATGACATTAGGTTCCTTAGGTTTTTCTAGTCTCATATGATGCAATTATCTTCACTCTAGCTTTTTATCTCAGGCCAATTGCTCTGAAGTGGAATAAAGATTTTGTCTTCACACAAAATTCAGATTCAAATATATATTTCTTGACATTAATTAATGATTAATTATGTTTCATCTGTAAAGTCCGCTGTCATTTTTTGTATGTGAAGATACCTAAAATGTATATTGTCACCATTTACATGGTAACAAATGCAAAAATGCATCAGTAGTAGCACTGGCACAACCTATCCCATCCCAATACTAAATGCTTTAAGAGCTCCATTTTAAATAATTTCACCTTTGGTCAGTGTGTGTGTGTGTGTGCGTGTGTGTGCGTGTGTGTGTGTGTGTGTGTGTGTGTGAGGGTGCCGTTGAAAACAACCAAATGATTGTTCCCACCTCTCACCACCCCATAAATACAGAGATCACATTTAATCTTTTCTCAGCTGTACCTCTTGTACACACACATCAGCGTACCTCTCCACATTCCTTCGGATGCACCACATGTGCTGTGCGTAATGGAGCCCAGTTGCTAGGCAACAGTGGTTGCTAAGCGAGGGGCAGGATGCATGTGTCTTTTTCAACCTGCTTCCATTTACAGCAGCAATGGCTTACGCACTAATACAGTAACACAGTGTGGCAGTGCTCTGCAGCACTCCATCCCTTCAAACCTACAAGCTTTTTTTTTTTTTTTTTTCTCTCAAAATAAAGGCAAGGTCAAACAGAAGAGAACGATGATGATAATGATGAATACGGTGAAATCATCAGGAACAGAGGCTGTTAAAGAGCATGTTGGAATGAAAATGCCATACAGTGAAGCTATAGCAGAAAAAAACCCCACTAAAGGAATCAGCCAGGTTGCTCTGTTTTCAACAAATCCTTAACTGGAACATTAAATATTGTGTCATTGAACAGCTGAGTATCCCAATACCCTGAAGAACTGCTCATAGGTTTTATACGTCCCTCTAAAAATATGCATCAGATATGTATGTTGCTCAAACAGGAGGAATAGAGCATTTGCTGGGGACCATATTCAGTGGCAGATTAATCCACATTTGCTGCAAAATAAACTACAGTGTGTGTGTTCATGGTAATGAAGGAACATGTCACCCAGTGCAATGGTGAGGGCAGGTTTTTAATCATGCATTCATGCATGTGTGGTCATTTGGAACAGGCATGAACACATTTGCCTTTAGAGGTGTAGTGTATGAACTGGTTTGTTTGAAGTATACTGAGTAAGCCCTTTAGAGAGTCCAGTATCAACCTGTTTGTACATGATCGTTCCCCAACCTTTACTCCAAAGCACTGTTCATGCCAATTATCCAATAAGAAAACATGACATGAAAGATTGCTTCTAAATTCATAAAATCTAGCCTCTGAACTGATCATATCATCTCCAGACTGGCTGCACATCACCTTCAGTGCTCCTATTAGACCTGAGTTGTCCCCCCCCGTCCTGTGTTAGTATGTTCACCAGCTGAAGTGAGGTACCTTAGAGGTGGCTGTCTTTTTCCGTTTGGATGCGGTCTTGTCTCCCTTCAGCTTTTCCTTGTCATCTTCCTCCTCAACGGAGTCGCCCTCCTCATTCTCGCTACTGCCGTCAGCCGTGTTTCCGCCCTCTTCTGTTTCTGATGAACTCTGTTGCTGGATGGCCTGTGTACGAAAGATGTCTACCTTTTTATTTTTTTTTGCAAAACTAACCACAGAAACTGATAATTCAAATGTATAAATGTGAGACTTTTTTAAGTTTATCCACCTTATTCTCGGGGGTGTTACTGTAGTAACCATTATGGGGGTAACTTCCGGTGAGTTAGCGGTAGTAGCAGTAATCTAGTTAGTCCCATAGTTTAACCATAGCAACAGTAATTCACCTTCAATTTAGCAAATCCTGCTTTATTTTTGAACAGATATTTAACTAATGTTAAATTTAGCATTTTCTAAAATGTCCTTGCGGCGCTCTGGTACTCGTTGTGCTGTTCGCGGCTGTACTAACAACCAGACAAAGATCAATTTGTGTCTTCAACAACAGTGTGTTGAACATGCACCCAAAACAAAAAGGGATTGTTTCCATCGCCGACCTGCAGTCGAGGAATCCAGAAGAATGTGGCTGAGAAACCTAAACTTGAAGAGACCGCCATAAACCCTTTAACGTTACGTGTGCTCATTTCATTTAGTGGACAAAAAGCTAACAGAGGAAAACCTGTATCCTACTTTGTGGTTGGGCTATAAAGAGCAGCGGAGAAGAGACGTCGGGTCCTTAAAAGGACAGACAGCAGCGCCAGGAGAACATCAGGTATCTCATGTGTAGGGAGGAGACAGCATTGTAGCGTCGGCTTAATGAGCTTTTCAGATTGGTCATCGCTTCACCGTCTGTAGAGTCAATAACGTAGCTAAATATGCTAGTGTAGGTTATCTGAGGCCACTTCTTCAGCTCGTCCTCCCATCCCTCCGTAGTAGAAGGCAGAGCTATGATCACATTATCCCATTTGAGGTGTAATAGGTGATGTTCACACATGTTTTACTAGATTTTTTTAATACAATTGCTCTAAGAGAGACGATTAGCGTACTGTTACCATGGAAAACGCCGGTTCCGGTTCAGTGACACGACGCGCTGGAAGTTGCTCCCATAGTTCACGCAAGGCATCATGGGGGCTAGGAATAAGGTGGCTACAAAGTTATCTTTCTTACAGCAAACACTATCTGCTTTGAACAGCCCTTTCAGTTGCGTCTTCCACTTTTGGTGAGGCAACAATGTGGCTTTGTTGCGCATCAAGTCTGTCTGGCATCTCTCCTGTTGTCTCCCTCATGTCTCCTCTCTGGACCACAGATACAATAGACTGCCCACTGACCTGATAGCCTGTGAACTTGACTCCGGGGTTGTTCTCGATCTCCCACAGGCCCTCGTTGAAGCCTTTCCTCTTGTTGGACTTGCCAAATTTGTCTTTATACTCCTTGTAGGGCAGAAGATCCTTTGGGCCCAAGAATGCACTAAAGAAGTGAGAGAGACACTTACTACAACTACTACAACTACTACAACTACTACTACTACTACTACTATTACTACTACTACTACTACTACTACTACTACTACTACTATTACTACTACTACTACTACTACTACTACTACTACTATTACT
>CAKAKR010028052.1:1052-26783 GCA_916700685.1 Adelosebastes latens | reverse complement strand
TGTGGGATGAGCAGCACAGCTGATTATGTGGGTAGCGCCCAAGAAAAATTTGCCAAAATGCTCTGCCAATGGTAAACAGTGTATTCTCCTGTTGGAATCATTGTGAAGGTAAATAAACAGGCTTTCCAACGATGTAAAATACAATGCCAATTAGCATTGTAACAACAGAGAAACAATCAATCAAACACAAGTTTCCAAACTTTTTTTTCCCAGTATATTTGTATTCTAAATCTTTTGAACCTAAATACTTCCGACCTGTTTCATAGTAATGAACAAAAACACATTTTGATTTGAATCATGTTAATACCACTTTGTTTTGCTCTGATATTCTGGGTGCTTTGTAATCATTTATCACTTTAGCTTGGCCGGCTTCATGGCTTCGTTCGCTAGCACCAGAAGACACACGATGCGTTTTTTGTCTCCCGTTGCTTTTCTCAATAAAACCAAACTCGATATAACTGTCGTCATATTTTTGTCAATTTAGCTAGGCTTAGTGTGGACTGACTCAAATATTTCTCCATGCTCGCCAATCATATCAAAGATTCTATTGGCTCAAAGCTAATGTGGGTGGGAGTAATGGACGCAATATGTTTGTTTCATTGGTGCAAATGGTCCCTAAATGATACAGAACATTTTTTTTTTAATTTATAGCAAATTATTTCGCAGCCCCCCTGGCAGAGTGCCACGGACCACTGAGGGTCCCCGGACCCCACTTTGAGAAACACTGATCTAGAAGAGCAAACACTGAGGTACAGAAACTTTTTCTGTGCAGAAACCTTTCAACACTATCTGCAGGCCAGGTGTCAACATTATTGTTTTAGACACAGCGTATTCCTTGCACAATGTCAAAATGTATAATGCACAAGAAACTAAAGACAGTGTCTGTCCATGCTCCTCTGCTTGATCGCATCTCTTCAATAATGAAAAAGTGAGAGCCTTAATCAATTTCACAATTGCGAATCTGTGGTGCTGCTGTTGTCATACACATCTTCCATGCCTCCTCACACACCAAATCACACATTCACTCTCTCTCTCTCTCTCTCTCCGCCTCCCCCTCCCTCCGCCTGATTCATACACATGACCACACACACATCGGCCCGAATCAATTATGTCAAGCACTGTGGTTGAGCAGATAATGGTGGATGTTGCTGGTCATATACATAAAGGAGGTTGGCAGAGAATATTGATTGTAAGTTGCTCCTGTCTTGTCGCATTGCTCTCCCCTGTGATTCTGCTGCTCCAAATGTCTCATCTTCTGTTAGCATGACAGACCCCAGCTGTCCTAATGTAGACTGCGGCAATTTGCAGCCTCCTGGGCAACCTCTCTGGACCACAGCAACAGGAAGGGTGATTATTACTTTAATCTCCTTGTGGAGTTCTCACATTACATACAAAAGAAGTGGGGGATTTATCTCTCACGCTGACTATGCTGAGGGTTAGAGCGAGAGAGAGACAGAAAGAGAGAGATAAAGGTCAAAAGAACAGGAAGGAAGTAAGACATGTGTAGCTTGTTTTTGAACAACTTGTCCACAAAGGGGTATCTACAATACTGGGAAAAGTAATTTTGGTTGTCACGAAAAAGTTTGTGAAATATTGGTCAATTGTTAAGCCATTATTGACAAAGCTTTCTTTTTTTACAGTTTCATTTTGCCTAGCGCTATTCCCTGTGACAGTCACCACAAACGTCCTTCAAGTGTCAGTTATTGTGTGTATTTTGTATATACTTTTGTACACAGTGATAGATGGGGCAGTGACCTTCATGATGACACTTTAAATGTATAATCCACAAGGCTTCTCCTATGCTGCTCTCTGGGATTTCCGTCTTGTCAATCTCTATACCTCACTTCACTTCAGGTATTTTATGAAGCACATGTCTACTAGTAGATGTCTTTTCCAGTA
Organism: Adelosebastes latens; assembly: GCA_916700685.1. Classification (NCBI taxonomy): domain Eukaryota; kingdom Metazoa; phylum Chordata; class Actinopteri; order Perciformes; family Sebastidae; genus Adelosebastes; species Adelosebastes latens. The sequence goes on along the minus strand of CAKAKR010028052.1, from coordinate 24,884 downwards.
GCAAATCTTCCTATACAGATACTGCAAAGCATATTTTATTTATTTAAGAACTGTGCTTTAGTCATGATATCCTCAAACAAAGCTTGCTAGATGCTTGAAATCAATATAGTTTCTGGTAAAATAAACATTTGGTCCAAAAACAAACTGCTACATCATAGTTACGTTAAAATAATCCTAAGAAGAAATGCACAGGGTCTTGTGGCATTTACAGAGATAACATGCCTTGAGGTATGGAGAAATGCTAGAAAGCCTCAGCTGCTGACATTTGTTTAGTAGATACAAGTGCAGGACATTGTCTCAAAACATATCTCTGTTGTTTTATGGCCTTTCTGGATTGTCAATTCCTCCAACGTGTCTTTGATAAAGAATAGGATAAATGTCAGTCCAAGGCTACTATTGTGCTACTTTGAACTCTGTCTTTTGTTGTCTGTGTTTGGTAATTCTACACTACATCAACTTGCATCATTAGTAGATAATAGCTGAGGATAGTGGTCAGCTTAATGCCTGTTATCAGACTGCTATTTGCCTGCCTGTTGTTCTTTGGACACTGCGACTTGTCAGTCAGTGTTACCTGAGGTTAGAGGCTACGGAACAGACGTCGTGTCGTGCCACATCTATGCCACTCAGAGGTCCTCGGGCCCTCTCTAATGGAACCACATCAATCACAGGATTAGCTCCGTGGAAACGTTTCACCCTGTTGTGATTCCACCATCAAGAGCTGCCCCTCCTAGCCACATTTCCAACCAGACTCCCTCGCTGTCACCTGGCCTTTTTGAGCGGTAGGAAAGGATGTCTGCCTCAGTGACTAAATGGTTTCAAAGCCAACAAACTGTGCAACTTTGTCAGTCAGCTCACATAAAGACTGAACAAAAAAACAGAGTGATGGATGTATCAGTATGCATGTTGTAACACAGTGTAATACTGATACAAATTGGAAAATGCCTGTCTTTATTACTTCAATATTAGCTGGGCGTGTGGAGCATAAGCATTAGCTCAGTGTGCAACTGTATCACAGCCAATAATGTCTGAGCCATGCGTGTCCTCCATATTGCGTCTGAAAACTCAATCATATTCAATGTTTAACTAGTAGATGCCAAACTACATGACTATGTAGTATTGTCTGGCAGCATACTAGTTTGACATTACTTAAGCCTCTGGGTTTTTAAAACTTTTGAGGCGTAGCTCAAAGCTACATTAATATTTAAACACTTACCATGGCTGGGGAAAACCAAAGGCAAAAGAGATGGATCCAATTCAAATATTAATGATGTGCCTTTTCTAAAACATAAATATTAGCCCAACAAGCCATCCTACGGAAGCTACCTGGTATTAACATATAAGCACCATGGAAAAGCTGTTGTTCCTATGGAAAGGTAAATTCAGAGCCTAAACTCTAATGCTCACATCTGTTAGTGGCAGTGCTATTGGACACACACTGCCTGAGGCAATACAAAAAGAGGAAATAAATGTTTTCCCATTTCTGTTAAATTCTACAGTCACACTTATTTATCATAGCATCTAAATAGGGATATCCATCACTTTTCTTTAAATATATATACACACTGAACCACAAACATGTGCCTATCCATCTGTCTCTAAGGTAACAATACGCTCACAATACATATTATTATCACTATACAAATATTTTGTTTTATTTTGCAGTGTTGAGAGCACAATTTTGAAGACAAATCTCACCTATCTCAATCACTCCTCAAGCATCTGTAAACTTTGCTGCAAGCGAAAAGTAAACCTCAATATTACTTTGGGAAAAAGATGAGAGGAAAAGTACTCCCATACTTGATAAACAAGGAACAGAAAGCTAATTATGAATATAAAACTAAACAATTAGAAAACATCAGAGGATGTAATGCAACAGAGAATACATAGAATTAACTAAGAAACAAACAGAGACCCTTCAACTAAACAACATTATAAACTCAATCCCTAACGGTAACAAATCTGAAAAATACATGGAAAATCTAGTTAAACAAGAAAAGAAAAAATAGCAGTTATTACAGTAAAAGAAAAAGAAAATCTGTAGGGAAACCAAGACCGTCTCCTTAGGTACTTAAATAAGTAATGGTTTTCTGTTTGTGTTTTCTGTTTATATTCTATAAAACACAAGAATGCATCAACTCTATTCATCTGTTGCATTTTACCGAAGACCAAGCCAACATAACCAATTCGCTAAAAATACCACATGAATTCTCAACTGCACAATAATTTGTCTACTATCACAACTTCAGGACCTAATGGCTTCCCCCTGACTTCTTCAAACATCTGACTATTGCAGCTATGCTTTTTGATTGACCAACTTTCCAAATAAAACAGAACTCTATGCAGACTCCCTGATACCTATAGTAACACTTCTTCGCACACACAAATGCAAAACAAAACACATTGTAGTTCTCCTGTCAGCAACACCTTCATTTATCTGATGAAATTCATACCCTCTACTCTTTGACTTCATTGTTATAGGTTGGTTTCACAGGAAGTGTCGTGCAGGTCAGTGACTTCCTGGAAGTCACTGAAAGAAAGAAATGATTCAAGACCGCAACTCCCCATAAAAACACGTAATATTAACATCCATTTTGTACAGCTTAAACAAATGAGATATGTAAGGGATAATGCCCGATGAGGTGTCCATTATCAGGAATTAATGCGCATCAGACGATTGTATCTGCCAAGCCATAACTCAGTTTCCCTGGTAACACCTGAGGGTTTACCAATACCTAGAACAACCATTACCATCCAATAAGGATCGTATGCAATGGAAACATTGTATACTACTCCAGTAATTAAGACAAACCTTAGCTACAACTTGGCAACAGGAGATATTTCTAGTCCGCTCAGCTCATAGAACCCTTTGGCTCAGCTATGAGTCAGAATTTTAACGTTTGCTAGCAAGATTTAAAGTTAATAAAATTGGTGCAGTTGACAAACAGTAAATATAATTTGACAGTATGCTTAACAACGAGACTAGCTCGCTGTCCATTTTCATGAACAAATGATAGGCGATGTGTACTGTCGGCCGCAGCCTGAAGTAGCTAGTTGAATAGCAAATGGGATGTGATGGGATGATTGCTTTGGTGATACAAAGCATCAGTAAGTTCAGAGTGTTGTAAATAAGATATTCAGATTTGTTTTTGTTTTTTCATTTCGAGGTGTCCGCAGCTGATGCCAATGCCAGCAGAGGTTTGTAGGCCAGACTAGATAGTATTGCAACATACATTGCTAAACAGGACCGTTTTCATGAGGCTTACAACATGTAAACTACAGTATATTGCTCATACCATTTTTCAAACAGTAGGCTGACTGGATGTATCGTGCTTTTTCATGTGGTAGTCATGGGCTTGTCAAACTATTTTGTTTAAAATAATTAAAAACCACAGGTAGTCATTTCTGTTTTTATTGTAAAGAATTATGTCAACAATTAATTCTGCTCCACAGATTGGCGCCAGTAGAAATCATATAAATAGACAAAAAATTAATTAACGGCCATTTTGCACCAGGCAAAGAAAAGACCCACCTTGGGAGACTATGTGCTAGCTACAGTAGCTGTCTTAGTTATAATTAAATCAACGTTTCCATTTATTGTGAAATTCAATAGAGATATAGCCAAGTCCGGCATAGCGGCCTTCGAAGGAGGGTGTTTGACAGCTGGGGACCAGCCATGACGGGCACTGCTTGTCGGGGCATTGGAAGACGACAAGATGGCTCCATTTTCGTCTCTACCGCTTTGACGAAACTCAGTAAGGCTGCCCTCGCATCGATGGCCTGTCACGACATTATCTGCCGGCTCTCTAGGCCGGTGTCCGAGATTTCAATTGTGCGCAAAATTGACTCCTTTCTATGCAAATGAGCCTCATTGCAAAAAAAAAGTTGAATTTAACAGCGAACAGACAGTTTCACTAGAACAACTTAGTAGGTCCATTATCAGGAATTACACCCTGCAGCCAATCAGAATCATGTAATCACTGCCCACACTATGATAAAACATGTTATTTAGTGAGCTTTTAGGTGCCAAGCAGATTTTTTGTACCCTTGGATAGAGCCAGGTTAGCTGTTTCCAGCCTTTATCCTAAGCTAAGCTACCCAGCTGCCATGATCTAACTCCATATTGTTCTATCTCCTCAGTATGTCGGAGTGTGTATTGAGCTTCTCTGCAAGAAAGTGAAGGTTTGAGGTTTGAGGTTATGATCTCCCTCTTTGTATGTTGACACATTATGCAATTGTAAGTGGTGTCAGTGAATGCTACTGGGACTTCTAGGGTGACACAGGGCTTTTTGCCAAATATGAATTTTAGGTTTTTATAATGGAAGGATGGGTGTTTTAAATGAACAGACCTGTAAATCTCACTTTTCCCCACAAATGGACATGAGGCAACATTAGCTTTTAACTTCGCAGGTGATTTACATGATGATGGGTCCATTTTTTATTCAGAAAATACAGCGGATCGCAAGCCACACAGAGAAAGATGACCTGCTGCTTTGTAAGTGAGCATCCATTAATCAAATAGACCTATAATACAGTTTTTGATTTCAGACTACAATACATCTTTATCTCCCTTAACCCTGAAAAAACATACTGAAATATGTAGTGAATTAAAACTAATAATTCAAGGCAATTAAAACGGCATTATACTTGTAGCAGATACAACTGTTTTCTTTCCATGTATAAGGTACACACACCCATATGTATTTAGTGCATATGCATACAACTTTTACAGTGCAGCTATTCTAGAGAATATACTGTAGTTCGAGATAAAAGTCAAAGTCAGTTCAGGAGCACGCAGCCATACCAAAGGGAGGAAGGTAAAATAAAAGGCAGATAGAGGATCCATTGCTCCAACGCACCACTATGCCAGTAAAATGTACGCATCTCCTCACACGGGTAAATGTGTTTCTTTGACCAGACAACAGCCATATCCATTCATTCCCTAAATTTGATGATCACATGTGCACTCGGAGTGATGCAGGGAAACACTATGAACAGGCGGCCAGTCGATCACAGAGTGGTTACAGGGAGACTGAGCAAACTCCAGAGAATATTTGCCAAAAGCCCCAGTTGGCCTTGCTGTGGTGCTTAACATTGAGCCACTGCCCTGCTAGTTAGTGTATTCATATCATTGTACACAGTAAGTAGCTTTCAAAACTATTAAAGTTACACACCAATCTCAAAAGACAATTCTGATATCAAAAAAATAAAAAAAATTTAACCAACTTTGGTTAACACGTTTTCACCATTCATTTGTTTTATTTATCTCAGCAATACTAACTACAAATACACCCAGCTATTGGTGGTGAGCCAGCAAACTGTCATTTATTAGTGAAGCACTTCATCTCTATGCCACACTGACTACGTTAACATGCACAAAATATTATTTTTTTTGCCCTTATTCCGAAAAAGACAATATACTAAGCTGTTTACATGGCTAATGGAAATTAATATTACACTAATGCATACGTGCATACTGTGATTAACATAACCGGTGGCAGACAAGTTCGACCTGGCAAACACAGCCTCCCTCTTTCATTCCTTCAACCATCCTCTTGAAAAGATCGATGTTGCGATATTTGTGCATATCCAAAAACCTGTTGATATCCAAGTCTTTCTTAATGTTTAAAAGTAACTGTGTTTCTCCTTCCGACTGGAAATGGGGGGTTTTCTTCTGGGCATGCATCTCTGCAGACTGTCAGCTAGTTGGTTTGTGTACAACGCACAGAGCTGCCCGTAAACAGGCAAGAGACCATGTGAAGCAAACTGAGGTAAAAACCCCAATTGAGACGCATATTCTGAATGCGCTGTATACATGACCAAAGAATGTTCCTAAAACCTGAATAATATTGTCATATCCCACGTCCTAATCAGAAAATGCTCCATTCGGAGTAAGGTCTAATTCAGAATATCTAAAGGGAATATGCTGTTTACATGACCCGTATCAGAATATTATCATATTCGGAATAATAGTGGAATATTAGTGTGAAAATGTAGTCCCTGTTGTCTCAGCTTGCTCCAACTAAACTCATATTACATATTTTGAATCTGAATAATAAACAAATACAACACATATTTATCTGGGCTGTAATGAATGTGAGTACTCCCTCAGCCCCATCTTCTAGTCAGTTTCTTTGTGGTTGTGTTCAGTCCAGGATGTCCTCTACCAAGACACTGTATTAAATCAAATTTTCACAGTCTTTATCATCATGAGTCAGAGGACACAGCTAGCGTTCAGCAGAGCGACTCCATCCATGTTCCCTCTTCTTTCTTAACATAAAGACATGCACTGCTCTCAAAGCAACATCCAATCACCCGTGCTCTGCAAATTTGATTTAAGACAGCAATTTCATTAGCTGCAAATTTTCCAAAGGACAACACAGAGCCAAGGCCCTCACATTTCATCATCATCTTCGCTGCTCCTATTTTATTTGCCCTCTCTTCTCCTTTTCAGAGAAACCGACCCTTAAAAACAAACAAACAATGTACACAGATATAAATTTTGTTAGCAGATGCTGATCTAGCACGCAGACAGACAGACAGACAGACAGACAGACAGACGGACAGCAAAAAGAGGGAGGGTTGGAGGAGGTAAAGCTATGACAAAGACATGCACTGGGAGACATGACAGGAGTGACAAGTAAAAATGAATATGCTTCAAGCAGCTGACTACTGATTACTTTCTTACTATTATGGCCTCACGTTTTCCAAAGCAGTTTGCTGTACGGTTGGCCGTAAAACAGCACAGTGAGCATATCACTGGTGCGGCTAATGCTTGCAACCTGCTTCCATCACGGCATAAAACGCAACCCTGCCTCACATTACAGGAGCTGTGTCAAATTACATAAAAAGGACTGATTCTAACCAGGTTTCGAGTATAAAGTGCGTTCACACAGGAAAAGGGAAAAAAATCAGGTCTACTATTAAAGATGACAGCATGCTCATGTGGCGTTAACAGCCAGTGTTACTGGACGATGCTCTGACCAAAAGAAATAGAGGAGAAAAAAAAGAAAACAATTTTAGAGGTGTTGAGACAGCTCAAAGCACATATCGGAAAAGCAAATAAGTGGTTCTTTAGTTTTCTTAATAAATCCAATTTAAAAAACTAAATCCAGCAATGCATTTAGTCAGTTTCTCAATGAATTCTGACTACTTTCTCTATACAACACTTAGCAGCCCCAAACCCATTTGTAATAATATGAATCTTTCAAAATATGTTACAAAAATATAGTTTGATTTTCAAAGAAGGTAGAAAGGTAATTTCCTAAAACAGCGAGGCATTGCAGTTTTTTTTTTTTTGAAATTTTACTCAACTTTTTAAACAGTCCATTTGTTGGGGATTATTTTTAGCCGTGGATTAACACACATTTGGTGCTCAGGGTGAGTATTCACGGCAGCAGGACAGTGTATGTGGAATTGACCTAAAATAAACTGCTGTGGCCATCGTAATCACCCAGGGTAACGGCACGGCCCACTGACATATTAGTTTGGGGACAACAGTAGACATCTACGGCAAAGAGGAATCAGCTACTGTATATCAGGCCTTGGTTCCAAAGGCAATACTTGTTAGTGAGGTAGGTCTTGTTGGTTTGGGATTTGTTGACAATAAGGAAAACATAGTATTAGGGGTCGGCAATATAGCAAATATACTCAATTTATTGCGGCTTGTTCTACGTGGGATGTAGTAAAAAAAAAATTAAGCTGCCGGCATGAGATTCGCTTTGGCGTTTCCCCTCCCCCCGCGGCTCTCTCCCTCTCACAAACACACTCTCATGAGCGAGTGTGTGTGGCGTATGAGCACGAATGTACATATGAAGCGTATGTTTTTGTATCTGCAGGGAAGCAGAGAACTAGTAAAGAGCCCGGAGAGAGCGGAAAAAGTGAAGCGCCAAAGCAAGTTTATACGTGTTGAGGTCGGAAAGGTGATGGAAGATGCCAGCCTCAACTTCAAAAGATATGTTAACCGCTTTTAATAATCGCCACAGTCTCTGAACATATGAGACATACTGATTTTGAACTGTCTGTGGAAAGAATGAACATGTAAGAGTCTGTCCATTCTGGATAAAAAGATCTGTTTTCGCTGTCTACTTTTCTCTTTTTAGAGCACGCTACCTATTTCTCGGACAGTTGTCTTTTGATTCGTCTCTCCCGTGTGTGTGTGTATCTGACTCAGTGATCCGAGTCGGAATGCGCAGATTTGATTGGCCGAGTAGCATCACGTGAGAGGAGTTACAATGCATGCAATTGGTCTGTGAGTTTCCTGGGCCGCTAAACCAGTGCTGTAATGGCAAGAAAAGCTGTGCCAGTTAAAATAGAAAAGCTCTGTCAAAATGTAATAATTCTCAATAACTTTTCATATATATTGTATGTCACGATATAGTCTAGGCGACATGGCTCATATTATTTATAAGCCCAGCCCTACATAGAATATGGCAAACCTTCTCCAATAAGTGACATTCTTCACCTATTTGAGCTACGCTTCAAACACGGCGGTCCAGTATGGAGGGCAATGAAGCTGCTGAGTGACATGTGGCAATCTAGCTGGTCTGTCCACTACCCTTTATTCCCTCTTTACTCCCTTCAGTTATTGTCATTGTGCTTGTGACCTTATCACTGACATGCCAGAAAAATACTGCTGGCCTTAGCTGATGTTCAACAGGGGAACAGCAGGAAGAAAAGAAACAGGGACAGGCCAGGAGAATGCTTGACTAAGCAGTAGCTGTTACCTCATTAGGGCTAGTGCTTCCACGACGATGTTTAAAACATGAACCGCACACTCATTTAGTGCATAATTTGACTGAGGTGCGACAGGGTCGAACAAGGGGGGGAGCAGCCAAAGTGGAAGGGTCGTGATCATTAAGATTGCATTAAATAACATTAACTAAGCGTGGTCTCTGTGACTCCATTTGTCTCCTTCTTGAGGAGATAATAGCTCTCTCGCTTCCCAAGGTTTTGCATCGTTTTCTAACACTGCATTATTTCTATTCTATTTATTTCTCTCCTATTTTGCGCTACTCTTCAATTGCTCTGTCCCTCACTCTCTCTTTCTCTCTCTCTCTCTCTCTCTCTCTCTCTCTCTCTGCCTCTCCCTCCCACTCACTCACACACACATGCACACATACACTCCATTCAGTTTTAGAGAGCACTGTAGGCAGAAATGCCCATGGTTTGGATCATGCTGAGGAAGCAGGAATTAATTCCAATCAGGCTTGAACAGGGAAGAGCCATTCCATTCTGCGCCACTCCTGGAGTCACTCACCCAAGAAGCACCCCCACCTCTACTGCATATACTGCGCACACACACACACACACGTGTGCACAAATCAGTATCAAACACAGCATTCTGAGCGCACATGGTATTGTGATATCGCTTGGCAGCCAAACACAATTGTGTTTATTAAACATCAGCGGCGGCGGTGACGTTAATACCGCGCTAATGAAGCCCCCGACACCCTCGTTCACCTGTCTTCTCCATTTCGCAGAGAGCTTTAAGCAGCCATGGGGTGCCGCTAATACTGTTGCTCACAATAAAAAAACATGTTTGTCAAGATTAAAAAGCATTGTGGTTTCAATGTCAAAAAGCCTCTATGTAAATATGGTGCACCCTCGCCATTATCTACTCTTCTGGAGCACCGCTCCTCTTTCCCCCCCTCGTTCCTCCCTGTCATCATTTGCCTCATAACAGTGTGTCAGAACACAGCCACAAAGCTCATCTGGGAGTAATGCAATTCGCCTCTCCTTTCTCCTCCTTTTATACGCCTGCACCATCTCCTTCAGTTCCTCCATATCATCCCTACCTACGGGGTCTGACACAGTTCATGTGGGGATCCTCCTCAAATGTCCATGTCACCATTCTACCTCCTTCTCATCCACAATGGTTTCACTGACTCCAAATCTATTTTCATCTCCTGTCTGCTTTTTTTTTTGTCCCCCATTTCCACAAAGATGGAGAATTTTAGCATATTGCTCTTCTTGGCATTTCTTAGCTTCCCCTGAGCCCAGGTGGACAAAGCATTATGTTACACACCCTACTTATGCATCATAAAAGATAGCTGTAAAACTGGTGATTCTATACAGTATGTGCACCTTTGGGCCAGCCTGAGCTCAAAGCTTGTAACAGCTATCCAGATGGTCTCTGTCTGACTGCAGTGTTTCTCGTCCTTACCTATGGGTGACAGCTCTGCCACACTGCCGATGTAGGGACCCTCCGAGAACTTGGGCTCACTGTCGTTGATGTCCTGGACCTTGATGACAAACTCGGACTCTGATTCCAGAGGGTCGTTGGAAAGCCGGTCCCGTGCTCGGGCCCTAAGTGTGTAAAAAGCCTTCTCTTCTCGGTCCAGTCTCTCCGTGGCGTGGATGTCTCCCGTTAGCTCGTCGATGATGAAGATGGAACCTGCTCCTTCTCCAGAGATGGTGTACTTGATGTTGCCCTCGCCTTCGTCAGAGTCTGTATGGATCTGTAATTTCAGACAAAATAATTGTGAGGACGATGAGTTCATAAAAGGAGACGCCACCTATATATTGTTTATTTTATTTCATTACAACACCATTGCAACTATTACGCCTCAAAATTACGTTTATATAATACTGCTTTGGTACAGCAAACACAGAATTTTATTAGAAATGTACAGTAATGCTGCCCAGATTATGTTTTTACCAACATACTGGGGAAATTGTTGATACTGACAATTGTTCACTGAAAATATAACCCATTTGTTTCTTATAATATCCGCTATTGCACTACAACATCCACTTGTAGCAACTAAAGCACAATATTCCTGTTTTTTATGGTCATGTTTAGGCTCTTTTCCTTGACCAAGGGAATTGGTTGAACACTGAAATAGTCGACAGTGATTTGAAGCACAAAACAGGCCAAGTTTACTTTTTTATCATTTAAAAGAAACCAGGATCTCTCCCTAACCAAAATGCTTTTGTTGCCTAAACCTAAACAGTTCTGATCTCCGGTGTACGAGCACATATTGATGTTCTGAGGTGAGAATTCATAAATAGTTTACTTTAATATAATGAACTGTGCTACATAAATAAAAGTCTTCCTTTTTCAGAATATGTTTGTTGCAGTAGCTTCTAGGGGTTTCACAGAATAGTCGACTATTAAAATCACTAGTCGACACAGTACATTATTGTAGACTAATCTTTCATCTGCGGTTTTAGCTCGGTGCAGTAATAAAGCAGTGGCAATGCATCTGCAGCAGATATGCTGGAGGCGCGGTGGGTTGTTGTTGTAGTCATAATTGTCATGTGTGACTTTAACACTGTGCAGTGTGGGGCGCTGAAGCAGCAGACATCCAGCAAGAGGCAGAAAGAAACGTGGCTGTACTTCCCAAAGCTCGACTACAAGTGTTGTTGAACATAGATTTGTTCGAACAATCATTTCCACTTTATGCCATGTTAAATAAACTGAATTAATGGTAGGCTCTTTAGAGAGGGAATGACTATCCCTGCAAGAAAGCAGTCATGTTGCTACAGCAGTCAAACAGTATCTCCAGCTCAGACAAGCCGGCCTGCTGGGGGTTTAGTCCAACCGATTGCGGCTCATTTGTAAACAGCCTCTCAGAGCCAAATGAGGGCTATTTCACCTACCCCCAGGTGGGTCAGCCTACATCGCTAAACCCATTACTGGTTGTATTTTACACTTTTTTGTCGAGAATTGATCATTGTCAGTGGATGGAAAATAAGATATATCTCCCACGGTTAATTGATTAGTTGACTACTTTTGGCAGCAAAACGCAACAGTTGTGAATGCCCTGGTAGCTACAGTAATTTATTTTGATTAAAGTGGAAATCCTAAAGATTTCAATCCTGGTTGATGTAGAATTTATATTTGAGTGAAAACAATGGAATTGTGCTTTTTGTCTTTTTGTTGATACATAGCAGTGAGCTTCAAGTTTTAAGAAGTGTATGCATACTTTCATTTTTTGTATGTATACAATAGAGAAAAACTATAATACAGCATTCTTCTTCCAGGAATGTCACCACACACACCAAGTTTGTAACACTGCAAATATATACATAATGCAATACTTTCATAAGTGGACCATAGGCTCAATCACCATTGTGTAACTTTTTTCAGTGAGAGATAGTGACTTAACAACAGACATTTGTTAAGTCACAAATGAAAATCTTCGAGATTTCCACTTTAAGCTCAAGTACTATTTATTTGGAGTACATTTCAAGGCCAAGAAGTAAAAATCAAAAGATGAGTTTTTCAAACTGTTCAACATTTTATGAACATTTTGAAGCAGACAACACGAGCTGTCTGTGAACCCCCGACCACAGCTGGTCAAGCATCGACTTGGAAGGGGTCAAAGTCATGGACCAAGAGTCGATGGCCGGAGAGCAATCAGGGGTTACAATCTTCCTTTAATACGTGGCTACATGGCTGACATTCCACACTTGATGACACCTGAGCCAGCATCATTCACTGATGAAGACTGTTAGATGCGGTTGAAAGTTCAGAAAAACTAGCATGTGTACCTTTGAGTTGAGATTACTACATTACGCATTTTGAATGGAATTTTCTATTTAGTTTCAACCGCTGTGAATACTGATGGTTTGTGCAATTGATAGTTGTCAGAAAATGACATTTGGTTCTCAGCCGTGACCAAAAGAAATTAATCCACTCCTTCTACCCATTCCCTTATCTTATTCCCGAATAGCTATAGCAGCTTAAGGCCTTCTCAGTGCTCCCTATGGACCAGCCATCATCATCGTCGTGAAAAAATAAAAAAAAAAACAGACACCACAGTTCTAGTTATGATTTACACCTTTTCTGCACACGGTGCCCTTCACAGGATGTGACGCCCAAATTAGGAGATCAAAGTCATTTCAAAGATTGTTAAAGGTAGAGACATAGAGGTGCCGGGGCTGAAAAGTGAACTTAAAAGAGCCCTTATAAATCAGAGCTATAGTTCCCCCCTAATGTGATTAGAAGACATTCCAGAGGCAGCAATAGGAGCAGTATTGGTCCCCCATCCCAACCTCCCCTTTGGCTCTTTAGTGAGCACTAAACCTGCTCTCTCTCCCTCACACACACACACACCTTCTATCTGAAATTATAATTCAGAGCTGTCTATGCTGTGTAACTGTGGTTCAATCTACTGAGCAGACCAGGGGAGAGGGGGAATTGCCCTGGCCTCCCTGGTTAATATTTTATAAAGGCTTAATTAAATACAGGCTTCTATCACCCTCGCGGGGGTTTTCATTAAGTATTTGTCGTAAAACCGCGGAATAATGCAAGCCTGTGCCTTGATATTGCTTCCCTCATCCATTTTCCCCTCCCTTTTTATCTATCTGTTTTTGCCGTTCCTCGCCATTCTGAATCATCCTGAAGACAAATACCGAACAGTCGGAGGAAATATACTGCCGAATACTTTGGTGGTATCAATATTTCAGTTATAATAAAAGAAGTTTCATTGGTCCAAACTGCGAGAGTTATCCAATAAAAGTGTGCATAGTCATGCGCCACTGGATGTGTTTCCCCGACACGCTCTCTCTTACCCTCTCTCTGTATTTTTTAAATTAGATTCTGCAGACAAGAATGTGGCTGTGAAATGTTGTCATCATCTTGCTAATTCAATTGCGCAAATGTTGGCACCATGCGTGTAAGTTCCTACCTACTGTACATGTGCTCACACACACACACACACACGCACACCCCTACCTACTGCGTGTGTGCTCGCTCACATGCACACACACGCATGCACGCACACATACATACATAGTGAGTTCATCATTCTGCCGGGATGATGCTATTTCTCCCCCCTCAGGCTGGATATACCCATCCGTCTGTCAGTCTATCCTCACTGGAGTGATTCAAGTTGGCAGCTTGAAAAACACACACACACTTAGCTTAGCTTAGTTGTTCTCAGAGAACTAAAGGTCAGAGCCAGGACGTCACTCTGTTAGCAAAAAATAACCAGGAGTGCAAACAAATTTACATGTGACGTCCGCTGCTGCTGAGCATGAATCACGACTGCTTCATCGGTCAAATCGTTGCATCTTTCTGAGCTCTTCGTGACTTTAGATTTCGCAGCTGGTAAAATACAGTATCCCAACATTTTTGCTTGACCATGGCAGGGGTGGTGTTTAGGCTTGGTGTGTAAATTCATATATATTCCATGAAATCATTTGTTTTTCTTTGTGAACTAGGAAAAACAAAGAGCGACAAACGATGCGTAGGGAGGAGGTCGGGGTAGATGGGTGGGTAAAAAAAACAATGGACTTTCGCCCAGCAGACCGGTGTTTGTACCCCATGTGAAACCAGAAGTCAACGTTTATTTATTGGTTACGTAACTTCCGTTATGCCACTTCCGGAGTTATTCTAACCCAAACCATAAATCTTTTCCAAAACCTAACTAAGTAGTTTTGTTGCCTAAAACTAGACAAGTGGTTTCCTGTGAAGACATAAGTTTATTTTGAAAAGACTGTATGCATGTAACGAGCAGAAATTGACACTTGTCGCTGGATATTCGTAGGAAATATACACGAAAATGAGGAATAACTTTTCGTAAGATATCATCCAAACCGTTGTATGGTACATTGAAACAAACACATGCCACACCACACATGTTAAATCGATACTCAACACAAAGTCTGCCTTTTGATGATCAAACACAACAAGACCAGCTATGAGTGTTTCACATATAGTGACCACAGGAATGGACAGCAGAAAAGTGGATCACACTGCAGGACATTTAGAGTTTGCAGTGTGAGAAATCTCTATGGACATTATGGTAGTTTTTTTTTTCCCCACTGTGAAAATGGGTCCCCATTGGAATCCATTGTTACAGCCTCAATTCAAGCTGGCCATTGCCGCTGATCTCAGTCTATGAGGAAAATACAACAAATGTTATAACCATCTTTAAAGGCTGCAGAGAGTTTTCTCAGAACTTTTTTTTTACATTTGAAGGCAGGAGCACACATCTTCTTACAAATATGCGACGGCGTATGCATTCAGAATTGGTCAGTGCAGTAAATTTTTTTCTGCATTTTGTGATATAAATAAAAACAGTGTGTTGTATCGGTCAGATACAACAGCATTTTCACTGCTCATAAAAGTTATTTAAATTCTATGAACAATTTAAGTTTGAAATTAAAGGACCAATATGTAATATATTTACTTTAATAAATCATAAAATGACCATAACATGTCATTATAGATAAAGGAATCATGCTGAATTACAATACTGGCTTCTCTGACAACAACGCTAGAGCCAGTATGTTCTCCTTTGACAGTTACATTCTGGTCCGGATAATCTGTTTTTGTTTTGGATCTGTGTGATCCCGTCCACCGCCCATTTCGACACCCCGTTGCCACAGATTGGCACGCAATCACTGCCTTCTGTAGCCATGAAAGCAAGCAAACGGACCGGATCCACAGAGATCACATAACATTAGATTCTACCCGACCTAAAAAGCCTCGGCACCTCTCTCTGTGGTCTGTGTGCAGCTCAGTTATCAAGGCAGCGAGTATTTGAGACACACAGCCGGTGAAGTGATGCCGTCTACTACTGATGGCTAATGTGGTTGTGTCTAGACGGTAACCCTCAAATCAATAAAACTTGCGTTAACTGCTATTAGTCACACCGGAGGAGCAGACGGGCCACGGCTCCAATTATTTGAATTGGGACTGCAGTACCCATTTTAAAATGCTAGCTGTCAGTACTACATATTGCTCATTTAACCAACACATTTTAAGGAGGATTTTTTGGGTCTGCTAACTTCATGTGTCAAGGGTTTTCAAACTGTAAGGCGAGAATTGTAGGCGGGGCACAGTGGGTGAGACATACGTCACAGATACTGCATTAGGCGAAAGGGACAGGTGAATGCTGGTGTCCTAAAAACAAGGGGAAGTTAGTTATTGTCGATTGGCCCATTGATTTGGCCCACTTATCAACATGGTCAGCAGTTGGAGCTGCAGCACAGGGTGTGACACATAGCTCTCGGGAGGCAATTAAGGTAAAACCCA
The DNA here is from genome assembly GCA_916700685.1 of Adelosebastes latens. Taxonomy (NCBI): domain Eukaryota; kingdom Metazoa; phylum Chordata; class Actinopteri; order Perciformes; family Sebastidae; genus Adelosebastes; species Adelosebastes latens. Next base: position 8,896 of record CAKAKR010028052.1, on the reverse strand, counting down.
TTATGCACAATTTGTGTGAAAATGTATACTCCTCCTCGGAGTCATAACTCAGTCTGAACAAACAGACATGAAATATATATTTAGAATGGTGTGACTTACACTTTACAATTATATCATTATCTCCGGTAGGTGCATTCCGAATAAAACTCATAAATCTGCTTAGAAATAAAAGAAAGAAGCCACTCCTAATGACTCCAGAACTTGCCTGAGAATGATTGCATTTTTAAGTTTTCTTTGGTATCAAAGTAATCCAGTGATATTTGTCTGTACATCCACTGTTAAACAGGAAAACAGCAACTCCTAATAGATAATTCGGCATACTTAATGGTGCCAATTTACCAAAATTTTAACAAATATATGCTTAAGAAACAGGGCCCAAGTTCTAGCATAACTCACTGAATCTGAATATTTAATTGACAACAATATAAACTGTTTCAGTTAAAGCATAAACATACGACATAGCGATATAGTAGTAGATTAGATTGATAATACAAATCGGAACCTATTCTTTAGACTTACCAAACATATGTGTATTTGTCACTAGTTTAGCAGTTATTATGATTCAGTTAAACTTTATGCAAGTAGGAGTTAGCGCCGCCTCAGGGTTTACAGTGGCGGGCTGTGGGGTGACTCAGGGGAGAGTGAGGTTGTTGATGCCCTGTCAGGTTCACCTTTGGGTCATAACAAAGTGTCTAGCTGTCACTGTAAGCTAAACCTGCTGAAGGGGGTGACATATGACTCACATGCAGCGACGATAAAGTTTCCTTCTTATTTGGCCGTCAGCTCTTTTGAGTTTGTACATTGAAAGTATGCTAAAGCACACACTCAGCTTAAATACATGTATGACGGAGCGGTTAGGGATGATTTGGTATTGGAAGGACATTACTTTTAGAAACTTGACAAGCTTGTGAATTTAAAATGTTTACAGGCTTCTAAGCACAAGTATAAGTACCAGATAATAACAGAATCACATAACAAAAAAAAAAGGAATGCAATCGAATAGAATTGTGAGACTATTTGTGCAGCACAATTTTTCATTTCCAGTGGAGATATGAGAACGTGGGCTGCACTGAGTCCTTGGTTTATTGAGGGTTTCAAAGCGGGAGCAAATTGGCTGTCTTATATTTAAGTCTGTGTAATCAGGAGTAGGCCTGCCACATTTCACTGCAGCTTGTCAAGCTCTCTGATCTTAACAGCTTCAAAGTGTTAACAAGGTGACTGTATCAGAGACAGCCTAGGTGGAGACAGCTATGGGGGCAAGGAAGGGTATAGACCATGGAAGAGACATAAACGAGAGGGGGGAGTAAATGGCAGGAAAAAAGAAAGGCAGGAAAGTCAGAGCGAGAAGAGGAATTAAACCTGCAGAAGCTTAGACAGAAGATAGAGGATGGAAACACACAAATGGGGAAGAAAAGAGCCACATAACATGGTAATAACATGATTTAAAAATAATTTCAAAAGATGACAAAAGCAGAGTAAACAAAAGGCTTCCTCGTCCTCCAAAATGGGAAATGCGGCTCCCTGAAACACCAAGTGCCACAGTTCCTGTTTATTTTTTTCATTCCTCCAATCTTAAGCTCTAATGTTCCTCTTTGACGACAGCCTTGTGATGTTTGGACCTAGATTGGACTAATTATAGCTTGGATCATTACGTCGGGGAGAATTGCTTTAACAGGCATAGTGCATGCATTTTTTCTGTTGTCTGATTGACTGTGTCCACGGCCACACACTCTTCACTCTCATTCATGAACACAAGGCCTTCAAAAAATTAGGCCACCCAAGACTATTCGGGTAGCACGAACAAACTCTGTATTGAATCAGAAAAATATGAAACAGATGAAAAAGTTTAACAATTTTCTCTTATTTCACTCGTCTTTTACTAATTTCCTCTGACAACCTGCTGTCGCAGCTAAGGAGACAATCGATTAAAATAATTAATTACGATTAATCGCAAATTAATTTCACATTTTGTATCCGTTCAAAATGTACCTTAAAGGGAGATTTGTCAAGTATTTAATACTTGTATCAACATTGGAGTGGACAAATGTGCTTGCTTCATGCAAATGTATGTATATTTATTATAGGAAATCAATTAACTACACAACTTTGCTTTGAGTGGTCGGAAGACTCGAAAAGCGCTATATAAATGCAAGTCTATTTACCATTTACAAAACAACAGCTGTCAGTGTGTCAGTGTGCTGACTTGACTATGACTTGCCCAAAACTGCATGTGATTATCATAAAGTGGGCATGTCTGTAAAGGGGAGACTCGTCGGTAGCCATAGAACCCATTTTCATTCACATATCTGGAGTTCACAAGTTAAGGGACCCCTTTGAAAATGGCCATGACAGTTTTTCCTCGCCAAAATTTACCGTAAATTTGCTTAATTTGCTTAGTTTGCTTTAATGCGTTAAAGAAGTTAGTGCCTTTAAAACTATTTTGCGTTAACGCGTTATTATCGTGTTAATGTTGACAGCCCTATAGAGCAAATAGAAAACCATATACAATATGCTTATTTTGAGGATTTGGCTATACTTAATATCCAAAACTACACCCAACCTGCTGGTGATGCGCAGGTAAGGGTTTTTTAATATCCCGCACCCACCCGACCCCTTATGAAAGCCAATATGCACCGCCTGACCCGTAAAAATATGCATCAATCAGCCACCCAAACCCAGCTTGCAAACCGCCAACTTCATGCATTAGCCTATAGTTGCATAATTGCCAGGACTGAGGTCTGAGACAAGGACAGAGACAAGCGGACTGGAGCGCCGCGGCTCGCAGTGTGTGTGTGTGAAATGTGAAATGATCACGACCTCTTGACAGCGCATTACGTGGTGGTGGCACAGATCCTGTGTTAAAAAGATGTGCCGCCAACACAGCTGGTGTGTGTGTGTGTGTGGAAGAGAAGGTGTACTATCGCATGCAATGTTTCTGTAAGTTATTAATAACTAACTCTAAATGCTGCTTTGTCAATTTGTCACCCGCCCGCCCGAAACCGCAATATTTTCCAGTAAGCTCACCCGCACATCACTACAACCTGCAAACCAGAACCACAAGATACAATATGCCATAAATCAAACTGATTTTCTTCAGAGGGATGTAGACGTTTTGGTGAACAAAAAGACATGAGGCCATCTGTTTCATTTGGCTTCAATTTGAATGCAGAGAGTTAAAAAAGAGAAGGGACAAAGAAGCACCTTGGACATGAAGAAGCACTAGTTTTTAACTGTTCATGCTGAGACAGGAAATCCATGCCAGATCCATCCATAAAGATCAGAGAGTTGGAAGGATACAAAAAAGAACACTGTGAAACTGTACACAAAACCCTTGAACTACACTCTTTTTGTTGCCGAAATATAAAAGCATATGCACATGCTGCACACATGGTCCAACTCTCTCTCTCTCTCTCTCTCACACACACAACCTCAAAATGGATTTATTTCTGACAGCTTTTGTCAAAATAGAGGAGAAAGAAACATTACCGAGGAGAAGAAGAATGTGTCTTTTTTGCTTCCTTTAACAACAGCCATTTAGGATTATCTGGGCTCAACAGCAACTCTGCCTCTTACAAAAGTACCCTTCCTGTGCGTTCCCCACTCCCTTCCTTTTATTACAACATGTTTTTGAAAAGTAGCTGGCCAGACGAAAAAATATATAGTTGTATCATTTAAGTCCGCTGGGATTTATTATCTAAACGTACTGACCGAAGCTGCCAGTTTAATGCCATGTGAGTGACTGTTTTATTGGTGAATCTGATTTCATTAGCAGAGTAGTGGCAGCCAAAGTGTGAGACAGAGCGAACTTGGCAAGTTTGCTGAGTTGGGGTGAAGTTGTATGAAAAAAAAAAAAAAAGCTTGTTGTAATTATCCAGTGGGCAAACTGCTTGGCTTTAATCCTCCACTGCTCAAATTAAAGTGTTGATACCAAAAATCCAGCCGAGTCCATCTGTGTGTGAGAGAGCTACACACAGACATCCACACTCACACAAACCATTAATACCAGCACTAGCCGCTGCCCTAGTCACATGAAGTCCAATAACTTTAGATAATTTTATTAATAAAATCATCTCGCTTCGCGTCCCGCTGTGTCACTCCCTCGGGCTCCCCTCGGCCCTTTTATATCAGTTCACTGCCTTCCCTGGCACCCTGTCCTTTAATGAATCACAAGTCAGTGTATGAAGTCTCTTCTTTCCCAACTTCCCTCTGCAGCCTCTCCGTCTTCCTCTGTTTCCTTTCCTCGTGTGCCGCTCAATTTCTCTTTGTCTATCTCTTCTCTGTCCCCCCGGCAGACAGACTTGCCCGTTGGCCTTGTTGTTGGTCTTGCCATCAGGAATGCAGCACATTCACAGTGGCAGACAAATAATGGCCAGAGGATAATTATTCTGCAACGCCCCGGCCCTGCTGCTTGCGGAGAACATCTCCAGTCATTTGTAAAGGAATAGAGAGATCAATATATGCAGATGCAATATTAGCTGGTCAATTGCCATGTCTAAATGATTAGAAACAAGGGGATCACATGATTGATGCGCGCGACTCGTCGCCGAGACTCGTGCTGTCTGCATTAATATCCCGCCTTTTCAAATCACATCCTGTGTAAGGCAATCGAATCGTACACGCTGTCCACTCTCATCAACTCACTGAAGTTCGTTTGAGAAACAGCTGATGAATGGGATGTGAATGAGAAGAGGGGGGGGAGAAGGCAAAAATATGCCCAAATGTGCACATGGAACCAAGATGATAGCAAACAGATCTGATTTGACATATACTCGCTCCCTATAATTATATTAGAATACTAACATTCAATAATCACATTTCTGGTGTCAGGACATTGTCCTCAACGTCAAAGAGAAGGGCAACGCTGAGTAAGGCCGCTGCTTGACCAAATAGTTCAAGGAACAAAGGAGCCACAGGAAGTCAACGAAGATTGGACAATTAGTCTGATAAGGGGTTAAAAGTAAGGCTGTCAATCGATTAAAATATCTAATTTAGATTAATCGCAAATTAATCGCACATTTTGAATCTGTTTAAAATGTACCTTAAAGGGAGATTTGTCAAGTATTTAATACTCGTATCAACATGGGAGTGGACAAATATGCTTGCTTTATACAAATATATGTATATATGTATTACTGGAAATCAATTAACAACACGAAACAATGCTAAATATTGTGCAGAAACCCTCACAGAAGCATTTAGCATAAAAAAAATATGGCAACATGGCAAATTCAAGCCCAACAGGCAACAACAGTTGTCAGTGTGTCAGTGTGCTGAATTGACTATGATTTGCCCAAAACTGCATGTGATTATTATAAAGTGGGCATGTCTGTAAAGGGGAGACTTGTGGGTACCCATAGAACCCATTTTCATTCACATATATTGAGGTCAGAGGTCAAGGGATCCCTTTTCGAAATGGCCATGCCAGTTTTTCCTCGCTAAAGTTTAGCGAAAGTTTGGAGTGTTATTTAATCTCCTTCGTGACAAGCTAGTGTGACATTGTTGGTACCAAAGGATTCCTTAGGCTTTCTAGTTTCATATGATGACGCGTTATTATCGCGTTAACTTTGACAGCCCTAATTAGAAGACGACGGTTATGTTTGAGATGCAGTTTTCACACACAGCAAAACATCAACACAGACTGGATGTAATGATCGGATGCAAGGAAGACATGCAGAGGTGGAAAAGGAGTCTGAAAACTCCAGGACACCTGCCTCCAAATGATTTGCGTGTTGAGTGTTTACGGTCTGCTTTAACTGCAAGGAAACAATTAGCAAATGATGTTTCGTTTGCCTCGTTCACTCTCTTGTTGCTTACTGTGTGAATCACGTTGTGCACCGGGAGTCGTGTTTGACCAGTGAACTGTAAAATCCGCCCTGATCAGAAAGTATACTTCCTTCCAGAGGAGAGACTTTTTTGTGATCCAGGAACTAGGGCAAAGAAAAACTAAATTTAGCTCCTCTGCTGGAAAGGTAGGTACAGCTCTTGAGATAAATTCTCTAAATTATGTGTTATTTTTTATGATTAGAACTTGTTATCCGGGTCCACTGGTAGTTTTTGCCATGTGTAATAGAAATGGTACAGGCCATTGATAACATGATGGAGGTTTAAGGTTCACAATAGGAGCTTATCGCTTCTTCCTTCCATTTGTCTTCAAGTAATGTTTGAAGCTGATACCAAAAGGATGTCCAAATCTATATGTGTTATAGACTATAGTATTCAGACTGTCTGGACAACATTCCCTTTGAAGTCAAAAAGTCAAAATGTGGTGTAGCTGCTTCATAAAACTGTTCCAGTGGCTCACCCTTGGAAAAAAATGTTCACATGAAGCATCAGCAGGAAGTACTCAGTTTGCATTACAAGAAGCCGATGGACTTTAACAGCTTTCAGAGATTCTACAGCACAACAAAGCAGAATGGATCAGAGAACAATGAGGTAGATAACAATGAGAAAACGGGAACGTAGGAGTGAAACAAAACACAAAACCACAGTAACTCCTACGTTGCACAGGAGCTACAAAACTACTGACAGCTGAAGGTAGAAGCTCTTTTCAAAATGGCTGCTTCTCTTCAGTCGCATGAGGTCACTTCATGTCAGAGCTTGCCAAGAAAAAGATGGCATTAGGGAAAACAAAAAACATCTATGAATAAGTGACAGTATTGTTGAGGAAAAATACTGTTTATAGTGTAAATGAGACACAACAGTGTGTTCAGAGCTTTAGATTAATGTCTTTGCAGTGGCAAAGAGTTTTACTGCTTGTTTGCTGGTGATGGAGCACCTTTCAGAGGTTCTTTGCAGAAAACCACTGGCACTAGATCTTTATCTCTTCTTGTTCTTAAACCCAAGGCCAGTATTTTTTTCTTTCTGTCTGTTAGTAATAGTGTAGTAATGCAATGGCTCCAGATACAACACATTCTCATCCCAACTCATCACATACTGCCGCGTTGTCAAGCGCCTTTGTGTCACTTTAGGTTTAGGCAACAAAAACACTTAATAATGTTTAGGAAAAAAAAACGGTTGGACTTAAAAGTACTACGTTTGTAAGGTGAAAATGAAACTGAACGTTGTGAACACAGGACACAAATGAACAGCTGATTGTAAAGTGAAAGTGAAATTTAATGCACGGGACACGAACAGCGGTCTTCTGGATTAAAGTGGCAGTAGGCAGTATATTTTTGGCATCATTGGGCAAAAGTTCCATAATAACCTTTCAGTATGTTGTAATTCAAGTGTTCTGAGAGATAACTAGACTTCTGCACCTCCTCATGGCTCTGTTTTCAGGCTTTAGAAAATCTAGCGCGTGACGGGAGACTTTGAGCAATCACAGGTCATTTCATTTAGTTCCTTGACCGTTTGGTTGGAGTTCGCAAGTGATTGACAGCCGGCTCTCATAGACAGCAGCTGAACAGCAGATCTCAGATCAGCTCTTACTGCTTGTTTTCCTCCGGTCTGTGAAATCTTGCAGATGCCGTTAGGAGCACAGGAGTACACAGAGGCACATGATTTTTTCAGGTTACCTGTTTCATGTACTACTGTCACGATATAGCGACCGTTTTATAAAAATAACTTTTTTTAATCATATTTGCTCCAATCTCGCCTACTTCAGCTTTAAAGCCTTGTGTTTGTTGAACGTGTTTATGCTGATCATGCCGTCACCCAGTGCAACTTTGGCAACAAATTTGGCCAATTCTCATCTGTGTTTCTACAATGCAAATGCACTGCGCACTGTTTGTGGAATGCACACGATTTGACCTTTCAAAGTTAAAGCCTTTAATGTATGTATTTTTTCCAACTCAAAATCAGATTGCGTCATTGTAATTATGGTGTTTTTGTGTACTGGGTTAGAT
>CAKAKR010027986.1:416-55923 GCA_916700685.1 Adelosebastes latens | reverse complement strand
TGTCACTCGGCCTGCTGCTGGGACAATCACCCCCCTGGGACACCACACACACACACACACACACACACACACACACACACACACACACTCATTTGTATACCTTCACATGCCTGCACACAGTGGCCAACTGCATTGTGTGTGTGTGTGTGTGTGTGTGTGTGTGTGTGTGGCTACTGTTTACAGCTAATCAGTTCTGCCAGGCTAATTAAAAAGAGTCAGCTGACTAAAGCCCCTATAGCTCTGTAACAAACAGATGTGCATGCACAAACACACACCCAGAGAAGTGCTGAGTTGGGTGGCCGTGCAGTCATTACCATGGACAGTCACGGAGACGCTGCGCCTCTTTAACAACACAACTAATGAGGGGAGATATAAGCCTTATAAGATATAAGGTTTGGTGCATCACACATCTTTTTGCAACATCAAGGCGTGACGTACAGCTGCAGAACAGACAATAGGTTGGGACTGGAGAGTTGCTGGTTTGAATCTCAGTGTTGTGTGAATGCAGCAACCAGCCAGGGCTACCCAACTACTTTCATTATCGTTTGATCTGGAGATTCATTTCTCGATTCATCAATTAATAAGTTGGTTTGTAAAATGCCAGAAATTTGTGAAAATGGCAATGGCAATTTCTGGAGCCAAAGTTGACACATTCAAACAACTTCACCGACCAACAGTCCAAACAACCCCAAAGATTTTACAATCAGAAGCGATAAAGAAAAACTGAAAAAAATCTTCAAAAAAACTACTTCGAAATTTGAAATGAAATGAACATTGTTGATTAACTATTCAATTAATCAACTACCTGCTTCATCTCTACAATTGACACAGTGCATTCTTTTGAAAGTGAGTGAAAAAGCGTCCAAATCATATCCATCTTTGTGTAGAAGCAGCATTTCTTTCACAACATACACAAACATACAGTATATGACAGCTGAACTGACAAACGCTATTTGCATTTGTTTGTATTTATTTCTACACTGAAAAAAGAGGTTTTCCAGTCTTTTTTCGCCTTACTGTAACTGAAGACGAGTTAATAAGATCATTATTTAAAGTCTCTCCAAAGACTCCTCGCCTTCTGTGAGGAATATAACGTCGCCTCACAGTAGGGAGTAGTCGGTCCGTATATACAGTATATATACAGTCCCTATATAATCTGATGGTTTCCTGCGTACAGGAGACGAGAACACAAACAGCAAAAAAATCCTGCTCACACAAAAACAACATAAACGTACGTCGTTACGCAACACACACAAAGAGACAACTATGTGAAAGCGCTGACTGCAGCCATCTGATCACATGTTTGTGTGTGCACAAACTCAGTGAGTGTTTGTGTGTGTGTGAAGGACAAGACAGGAATTCCTGCTATTTAAACCGGCCCTTCCCTTTCCGACTACAGAGACGGAGAGAGATTCAAGCCCAAGAAGAGCTGGAGATGCAAAAACATATAACAGGCAGTGAAAAGGTGTAAACATACAGAATAACTGCGAAGGTGAATGAGGTATTTATTCAAGACATACTGGAAACACACTCAACCTTCAACTGTAGCTCCCAGAATGAAACAGTGCGTCATTTCTGCACAATTCCTAGGAAAAAAAACTTGATAAGTGGCATCTAACATGATGGATAAACAAACAGATGAAAGAAAATTCTATGTTTTTCCCCTCCTACTTCAGTTAAATAGAGATGATCATAAAGAGTGAGGACCAGGTCCTCTTTTCTCGTGCGTAATTGATTCGCACATCATTATATTTTCTAGAACAGTGTGTTTTTGTCATTAATACTTTCACACAGAACGCGAATATTACGTTGGGAAAAAGCAACGTAATTATCTGAGCTTACGCACGGCAAATGAAAGCATCAACCAATCACGTTGCGTGGAACGGGTTGAGTTTATATTTATGAAGCAACAACACTCCATAGTCCGGACCATGGATGTATAAAGAGAACTGGATACAGCGTTGGAGGCGGGGCCCTGTTCATTCTTATGAAAGTTGCTCAGTGGCGCATGAGTTCAGACTTTCGAGTATAAAATTACCCAGTACTTCCAGCGATCTTTCGTAGCCATTTGGCCCTTAGAGCAGGCGCAGTAGCGTTTCCTTTAACCCCGCCTCCTAGCCCTCGCTCCAGCCACAGTCTGGGTCTCATTCACATGAACGGAGGAGGGACTATTCAAGTGTTCATACTGGGTAGTTCCTTTACCTCAAAAAAATACTTTTTGGGCCCAATGGCATCACGTGATGGACACGGAAGTTGTAGTACCACCATTTGGCCACTACGAAAATTTGCTTCCTGGGCGCTTGTCTCCTTTTAACTTTGACAAAGGCAGCACAGACCCGATCCACAATTTCTGTTCACACCTTTCACAATAAAAGCCCTAGACATAGAATATTTGCGGGCGAGTGTTTGTCATTTTCGTTTATTCGTCACGCTCCCGGTGTTTAAAGGCTTTAAGGAGACATTTTTGGCATTAGGGAGAACGCTTTGATTGGATTTTAAAACCTTTGAATCATGGATTGTCTTAATCCTTTTAAAGAACCATTTCTAATCAACAATTTATGAGAAACAAGAAACATAGACCAAAGTCTGAAAGTGTAATATGAAGGTAGAGTATAATGAATGCACACTATGTGTCCGTATGTCTGTGCATACTTCATAAAAAAACATCAAATATGATCAGGCAGAGGCCAAAAAAGCAGGGAATATGAAGGTTAGAGAGAGGGAGAGATAGCAGGGAGGGAAGATGATGGGAGGATAAGGGACAGAGGTAAGAGGAGGAGGGAGGAGGAGTGAGAGGACAAGCAGAGAGGAATATAGAGAGGGGAGTTCAACAAGGTTGTCATCTTAGTGCTGCTGATGTAATCCCTAAAATTAGCAGCAACAACAGCCGCAGATAGTGCCCCACTGGTACACTGCACAGCCCAGCGTGCTGTACTGTACTCTACACGCACTCTCATGAACATCAGCATGTCGGCAGCTTTCAAACAGCAATTTTCATTGCATGTTAAAAAATACCACGATTCATACCTCTATATATGTCAGATCATTTATTTAAAGTCTTCTTAAGACTATTTACAGGAAGTGTTTGAATATGTGCGATGTGCATCACGGAAGATGAATGCAGCAGGAGTCCAGCAGCAGGGCTGCAGCACCGCTGGGCGACTGAGGTCTGTGTTTTTTTGTTGGTTGTTTGAAGGCATCGGTCCAAGACGCCGTTGAATATTTTGAGCCTGAGTCACAATTTGAGGAAGTAAACAAGTCATTGATTGGCACATGATCGCTGTACCAGACCCCGCCAGCTTGGATGAAAAATATTTTGGTCTTTTTGGTTTTGCTTTTTTGATTGTTAACAGTAATCTGATCTATAGCTTTTCTGTATTTTTGGTAGACGCAGACCAAATAGAAAAAGCATCACAGCATCCTTTATGTAATCCACCGGTTTCTGCAGGTACGTTCTAAAGTTTCATTTGACCTTCTTACGATTATTTGGAGCCATAAAATCTAACTTTTTGTGCATGAATGGCAACCAGTACAGCTTAGTTTGATAACCTGGCACACCTGTGTGGTATGATAATAAATAACAACATTAACACATTTGTGCCCGCAATTGAAATTGGTGGAAGTGTTCTCTGGGTTTGCCTAAACACACGTGAGGACATTTTCAAAATTGGTTTAACTGCTTGGCTGAAAAGTGAATTTTTCTTATCATACTACATCTAGTATTTGGGCACATGGGGCTACTGTTTTTGCATCAGATGCCATTATATTTTAGGAAAAAACAGTCTCATGTGCCCAAATACTAGATATAATATGTTAAGAAAATGTCTGTATCTCAGAAACTACAAGCTGCACAATCAAGTATTTGGTATCTATGAACACATAAAAAGTGGAATATCAAAGATATGCACACATATGCAGTGTAAACAATATATTTTATATGTAAAACATATAATAAACACAATGTTTTTCAAAAATCCTGATTTCGAGTATTAATAAAAGAGTCATGTGATCTAAAAATGTTAAAGTTGCACTGTTAGATACTTTCCCAAAGTATGTCCGTACCAAATTTCAAGACATTTGACCAATCACAACAAATGTGGCATTTTTCCTTATCATACTAAATATAGCCTTTGGACACAAATGGGCTAATAAAAACATTAAGATGATGAGATATTTTGTTTGACTCAGAAAAAGGCGACAAAATTAACTCACACAAGGTTTCAGCTTTGAGGTATTTATCAGTTTTTGAGGTACCAAAGTCCACCTCACTGAGTCAGAGCAAGTTAAAATAATGCTATGTGTTCCTTGCAAGTACAATTAACCCTTGTTAGATCCGTTCCTCCACTACCTCATCCCCCGACCGACCTTCCTCGCTCTCCTGTCTTAACCCCTCTCGACCCTGCCTTTCTCTCACCCCATCCTTCCTGCCTCCCATTAAATCCCCGTCTGACCTTCCTACAACCTTCACCTTTCTGCCCCTTCCCTCCACCCCCACGCCTCACCACCCCCTTCTGCTGCACGCCCACTCATCTTTTTCATTACCTGTCAACCCCCATTATCTTCATTTCACCTTCCTTTCTCCTCCCTCAACCCCTCTTCTCCATCGGTCCTTCAGAGCCCCTCACTCCAATACATCCATCTTCTATTCTTCATTCCTTATCACTCATGTGTCTGTATTTCTTCACCATTTTCAAAGAGGCAAATTAATTCACTCATTTTTATCTTGTATTTTATATAATTGTCAATTTTGCTTTCCATTCTCTCATCCCTCTCATCTTCTTCTTCTTCCCTGCCGCCTTCCTTCCTCTCCTCTTTGATTTTTTAAAAGGTTATTCTCATGGCATCTCTGCTTCACTAGACAATCGGAGAGTGAAAGGAAAAACAGGAAAAGGAAATCTAGATCAAAATAAAGTGGTATTGCCAAGTCAAAGTTTTCTTTCTTCAGCTGCTGAGTCACCTGAATGCCAATGGGGCTTTTCTTTGTTAGTACTTTCAGATTTGTTTTAAAAGTTTGAATGTTTTACGAGTTGACGAAAAGCAGTCACAGTTTGCTTTCATTGTTACACCAACCTTTCCATCTCAGCCAGGCATAAAAAAACAATTTAGATATTTTTGCTATATTTTCAAATTTCCAGCGTTTAGGTGTTGCGAATTGAAAACGCACGTAAAGTTAGGTGGATGGAAACACTTATTATTTTTTAGGACGTTATTAAAGAATCAAATTACCATCTATACCGTAGATAGGTTAACAACAGTGATGTCAACACCCGATGAGATGAATAATGAGTGAAAACAAACCAATCCCACAAACTGACTCAAGACATTACCACAAAAGTGGAAATAAAAAGCACTCTGATGGATCTGAACATTAATACAGCTGCTAATCTAACACCAATCTCTGGCTTTCATAACTCACTTTCAAGGCCACGATAACATCATCACCATCAAGTTTCTGTTGGCTTTATCATTCATGTAAATTACTGTCAGCGACTATAAGAATTGTCCACCGCTGTTGTTGTAATTCCTTGATTACAACAAGCCAACAAGTCTATTAGGGCACTTTCACAAGCCAATAATTAGTCAGTTTTAATTTAAGTCTGGAGCGGTTAGTTTGGGCAAATTGTGAACGCAGTAATCGTACTCGGACCGCTTGCGAGAGGTGGACCGTTTCCAAGCGAACTAAAACGCAGGCTGCCTGTTCGGGCATTTGTTGAAATCGACACAGATGTCTGCTTGACATCTGGGCCGAAGAGAACACACAGAATATACTAAATAAAGTCCACAAGAATATTTACGTTTATAAAGTAATTTGACGGACTGTGGCTTGTGAAAGTGCTCTTTTAGTTGATACTTGATTACTTAATACAATTAAAACATTCACACTTTTTACCTGCCATCAATAAAACTAGAAACTATCATTATCCTGGTTGAAAATCCAATAAACGATAAAGGTAATAATGATAGCTATAATAATCCAGCCCTCCTGCACCATTTCCTGAGTGAAAACATGCACATTTTTATTCTCACGGCCTTTCTTATTCCTTTCCTTCCCCCCTTCTTCCTGGATCCCCGTCTCTCCCCGGGGGCCCTGCTTGGTCTAGCGGTGGCAGAGCTGGCTGGAGGCCCTTGGGGGTTTCGTTGGCCCCACCTGCATTCTGATAGAATGAGACCAGATGAGCTCAGGAACGGACTGGATGCATTAAAGCAGCGAGGGGCTTTAAAACATAAGCAGCCCAGAAAGCTCTGCAGAGGTCTGAGGTAGACGAACAGCAAGACAGGCGTACATAAAACCTGCATACTGTACTATAAAAAAAAAGTACTAAAAAAAACAGACACACCCAAACACTGAGAAATAGTCGCACGCACAGACACACACACACACACTTAATGACAATGAAAATGAAGCCAGGGGTATTACGGGAATGTTAACAACTTTATCCTTACCTGATGCCAAGCAAAACTCTATAAAACTGACCAACGCCAGTGAGCTCATTCCAACACAATCAGCACAGGAAATGGACTTTTTCAACAAACCACCGCAGTGGCTGGAACTCCATACATTTCCCAGACATGTTCGATGTTTGACCAGCCCCTTTTTAAAATACAGAGGCTTGGAACAACCAATTCTACCAGCCAAAGTGGCCGATAGAACACAAACTCAAATCTAATACAAAGCAAGTTTGTCTTCCCATCACGCCATCCCGACGACCTTCAAACCCGAAGGGATCATTTTTCCATTAGTCTCCACATCAGGTTGACACGGTTATGACAAAGCATTTGTATGAGTCACACCTATGACTTGCCCCCTAAACTTAGATTTAACCTGATTGTAAGCAGTGATGTTAGAGTAACTTGAGTAATGTCTCTGCATGACGAGCACAAGCTCATCAAATTGATCTAATATGACACCACCAGAGACGGAGTCATAAAGGTAAAAGTCATTGCTAATGGCTCCCTAAAAATAAAACCGGCATTATACTGTATGAGGTAAGAGTGAAAATGAGAGTGCAGTTAAAGTGTTAAAGCTACATACACAACCTGTTAGACCATGCAAGCTTTATAGTTACAACAATGAAAAGATAGTTAAACATTAAGAAGCTTTCAAGCAAAAGTAGCTTCATTCTTGAGATTGAGAGTTCATTTTTGACCTCGGAAACAGTAGTTGACAAAACAACCTCACCACCAAGGCCATTTAGTAGCTGTTCTGGAGCTTTTGATTAATACGATCTTCCTCAGCAGATTAAGTGTCCTGGGGACTTCAGGAAGGTTTCTGATGGAGGGGCTTCAGCCGTTTTCTGTTGTTGTTTTTTTCAAATGGAAACGCCCACTCAGCCGTTAGCAGAAAGCAGTGACGTAGGTTACCAAAGTAAGCTAATCAATAAGGTTATGAATAATGGGAACACTAGCGCTAGCTGAGTCAAAGTTAGCTGTTCTTAGTTTGGGAATAACTGAAAGGGGTTTGCTTGGATTTTCTAAAGTGGGGTTGTGTGTATACTCCCGAGAGGTTAAATTACTGTTTTTGTCAATGGAGTCTGGTGGCTTTGCAATATAACGGCTTCAGTTCCCCGTCTGACGACGATGTAAAGCATCTGTAGACAGGAGCAGCAGAAAAACTTATTTCAGCCACCTTAAAAAATCAGTTGAAGTGTACGCTATATATTTGGAATGTTTTCACCGCTTTACCTCGCCAACAGACAGCCCTTTCCGAGGGGGAAGTCAAAGCCACCAGACTTCATTCACAAAAACAGTAATTTTAGCTCGCAGAACACAGGAGTCGCTGGTCTACCGCTGCCTCGATCGGTTAGTTTGTTTGTGTTGTTGTGTGACTTTCGTGGTGTTCACTAAGTTACTGTAGGTAATACATAAGAATGTATATATACTGTATATGTAACAGTGTCATCATGCAGAAACCTACGTCAGGTCATATGGGAAAAAGTTTTAAGATGTGCTTGGGAAAATGAGGAAATTCAGGGAATGAATATAATCTTTTAAAAGATATTTGACCATCACTGGTTGAGCCCAGCTGCGTTGCTCACTGCTGTTTAGGAACAAGTTTGATGTGATTTGTTGCTTCCTGTGCGCAGAGATTTCCACTAAAGACATCACCTACCTACAGTAATGTGGGTAAGCAGGACATGTCTACAGTATAAACAGAGAGAGTGTAATTTTAGAAATCATGCCTCGAGTAGCTTTCACAATCCTCCCCCTCTGCCCAGAGGAATTTCATTAGTAGTTCACTGGTGGCTGATGCTTTACATTATTAATGCAGGTTTTCACACGTGTGTCCCAGGTTATAGCCAGAAGAGAAGGGAAACAAATGCTTAAGTGTTTGGAAAGGAAAAAAAACGAAGCAGACGTCAGACGGTTTGACTTGTGACACAGGAAGTTTGCTAACCACAGACGTTGCAAGACTCGACGCTGCGTTTCCGGCGTGTACCGACACTCGATTGCTTCAAAACAGCAGAGAGGATGCTGCTTCACGCTCCACAAGCATGTTCAAGATGAATCTAGCTACCTATAACAAAAAGGGCCTCTCACAGCTGCAAATGAACCCTGAGTAATATTCAAAACAAATCGCTATTTTAAAGTGAGTGTGCTACTGGCTTGTCTCTGAAATATCAACGAATTTAGCACAACTTGGATGACAGCATAACATCGCTGCTGATTTTATTCTAGTGTTGAGCACACTGGACTACCCTGAGCAGATGGCTGATCCTGCTTCATGTTAAATTAATGATCCAGGGGTGGTGTGGAGTGGCCTGGCTGTAAAAGCCCTTCCAGCAGGTTTCCCCTGCAGGGCAAATGAGGTGATGGGTTCATCTATCTATCTGCTAGTCCAGTGAGAGAAAGACAGTAACCCAGCGAGGCATCTGATGTCTTAATGAAGTGACTTCCACTGTGTGCATGTGTCTGTTTCAGTGCACTGCGTTATGAGTGTGTATGTGGTATGAGTCATTCGTGGTCTGTCATGGTAGTGCGAGAATGCACAGGATCTTGTGTCTCGCGTCCTGCTGGAAGAGGAATCAGGTTTCTGGATCGATGGGAATCAATCACAAGCAGAGTCATCGCAGAGAATAAAAGATGTAAAAAATAAAGGTTGGTAAGGCTGTAGCAAGCTCAGTTTTAAAGCTAGAGTGAAGATATTGGCATCATAGGAAACTAGAAAACCTAAGGAAACCATTGGTAACAACCATGTCATACTAGCTTGTCAAGAAGGATGCTAAGTAACGCTCCAAATTGACACTAAATTTTGGCAATGAAAAACTGTCATGGCCATTTTCAAAGGGGGTCCCTTGACCTCTGACCTCAAGATATGTGAATGTAAATGGGTTCTATGGGTACCCACGAGTCTCCCCTTTACAGACATGCCCACTTTATGATAATCACATGCAGTTTGGGGGCAAGTCATAGTCAAGTCAGCACACTGACACACTGACAGCTGTTGTTGCCTGTTGTTGCTTGAGTTTGCCCTGTTATGATTTGAGCATATTTTTATGCTAAATGCAGTACCTGTGAGGGTTTCTGGACAACATTTGGCATTGTTTTGTATTGTAACTTGATTTCCAATAATAAATATATACATACACTTGTATAAAGTAAGCATATTAGTCCACCCCCATGTTGATAAGAGTATTAAATACTTGACACATCTCCCTTTAAGGTGCATTTTGAACAGATACAAAAATGTGCTATTAATTTGCGATTAATCACGATTAACTATGAACATCCATGCGATTGATCGCGATTAAATATTTTAATAGATTGACAGCCTTAAAAATAATAAAATAAAGCTTGTTGTAATCAGCAGTTTGTCCTTCTCTGCCTCTAAAAATCAAGAAAAACACACTCAGTAGGCCTACTCATTGGTGTGATTTGTAGGTAGAAGCTGTATTGTCTACATGCTACATTTTCTTCCTATCCCTGCTCCATTTTTACAGCAGGACTCTTCTCAATTCATAGCTTCAGGAACTTTCATTCACTCCAGAGCGAGCCATTAAGAAAGAGAGAGACACACCAGACACTGGAGCACACCAGTGATAATGGATTACTGATGTTATTATGGTTCAATAAGGCCTCTAAACAACATCCTCTGATCCACTGCCAGAAAAACTGCTCTCTTTGAGTATGTATGTGTGTGTGTGTATGAACAATATAATAACATCCACCCATTACCATTAGATCATCACAAATGGGCGACCCCCATAGAAACACTGAAACAAGTAATGAAAAATCACACTGAGTGTCTATACAAACACAATGCCCCATGCTGTAACAAGCTATCTGCCGTGTTGGTTTATTAAATACAGAGAGAGGGAATGTATTTAACTGGTCAAATAATTAATCAATCAATCAATAAACCAATTACTTATTAAAGCATTTAAGCGAACAAACGTACCTTCATCCACACCGCAGCAGACACACAACACTTGAACTTGAAAATTCAAAGTCTGCACAACCTGGAGTCTACTTCAGAGATGTGTTTGAGCATTTTCTCATCATTATTTTTGCAGAAATATGTCTCAGCATGCTAACATTCATACAGATACAGTCAAAGGATGATCTTTGCCATTTTAAAAAGCGCCACATTTTACTACAAGGCTATTTCAGTGCTGTCTGTGTGATTGCAGTTCTTCTTTGTGCCGTAGGAAGGTGCAAAGAAAGCTCTGGCACTTAGCAAGTATGTGTTACAATTTATTATTTATTTTTCTAATCCATTTGTAACATTTGAGAAAAAAATAATTTCTCAGTTCAGTGCTACTATGTCCATTTATTCTTGCTTATTCTTTGTTTTTTTTAACTGTAATTTTTAACTTTATTTAATATTTTACAATTTTCTCTTGTTTTTTTTGCACAGTACAGCTGAGTTACTACTGTACTACAACATTTTGTAAATAATTACTATTGCATCATCTTGGACCAGGACAATATAGCATTTCACTACATAGTATAGGGATTGATTTGATTTTTATTTTACGTTGTGATGGCTCTCTCAGCAAACACAGAAAATGTGGGGAAATTGACTGTTGGCCCTACTGTGTATCACCTAACCACCAAGAGTACACTAGATGTTCAGAGAGATACAGCAGTTCTGGTATCTCAGGACTGTCCTCGACCAAAGAAATTCTTAGTTGTTAGATGTTGTCGACTAATCGATTAGTCGATTTAATCGACAGATCTGTAAAGGTTCTCCACAAAGAATCACACAAAAGCACCACTTTAAATCTTGTGTTTACCAGAGATGTGCTCAGAAGTTTCTTTGAAATAAGTCATCCAGCATGACTTACTAATCGACTAAAGAAATCAGTTGACTAAGACCAAAACGGCCGATTAGTTAATGATCGACAAAAAGGGGACAGCCCAATGTCTCACAAATGATCAAATCACAAGACGAATCACATGTTTATCATTTTCAGGGATATGTGCCTCTGAGCCAAATCTGAGGGAAAACCAACAAATGTCGCCGTCAAGTGTCGCCTCCAACCTGTCTCTGTCCCGTCAGGTTTAAATGTCACAGCTAAATGCCTCTTCCTCCATTTGTTAACCAGTCCGTTGTTGTTCCCAGCATGCATCTGTTTATTCCACAGTTAGCCCCCTTCCTATCTGCCACCCACAGTGACGGTAGACAGCAGTGCTTGCATGTGTGTGGCCTCCTCTAAATTACCCGCTTTCCCCGACACTGACTGTGTCTAAACAACAGGTGCCTGCACCAGAAGTGACTCACATACAAACACACACACACGTACGCCAGACACATCAACAGAAAAAACCCTGATAGATGTGAAAACACTGCAAGACAAAAGGATGGAGCAGATTCATTTTTGTAATTTGTCCTACCTGGTTGTTGACATAATCCTGAAGACATCAGCAGAAACATGAAAAGGGAAGAGAGAGAAACAGTCATAATGGGACAGTATGCAAACCGTGTGTGTGTGGTGAGAGTAAAAATGGGTACAGGGCAGTCGAGCACATCATAGTCTTCTATCTCATTTAATAATAGAAGAGTGAGCATGTCAAGGGCCCCATTCAATCACTTAAAGGGATAGTTCGGGTGTTTTGAAGTGGGATTGTATGAGGTACTTATCCATAGTCAGTGTATTACCTACAGTAGATGACTAATATAATTATCTGTATTTCCAGGACATTTACACCGTTCCACTTGTTTTTTTCTTCCTGCTTCTCTGTGCTGCGCTAGCACATCGGAGAGCCTTTACATAACAAAATGCAGTCACAAAATATGATGTGGTGGGATTCGGGGAGGCTGGAAGCAAGAAATGTAATTTTATAAAAAAGTGGAACAATCACCGAGAGACTACGGTGCCACGCCGGGTCGGCAGAGGACACTTTAAGCTCTCCATTGAGCCCCTTTGTAACACCCAAGGGAGCTTTATATGAGCTGGGGAGAGAGTGTGTGTGTGTGTGTGTGAGCTGAAGTTTGTGTGCCTTTGTGTGGCGAAGCGTGGCTTTTAGTGATTAGTCACAACTGTAACTGACACACGGCTGCCCTCAGTGATCCTATCAGTGGGAGGGAAACTACACACACACACTCAACACTTTCAATACTTTGCTTACATTACAATTACTGACAATTGTTCAGTAGCACTAGGCAATAAATATAAACTGTCAAAAAGCTTTTTCCTCCATCTTCTTTATCATATTTTTAACAGAAAACCTTGATCTTTGCACATGTAGACCATACCGTGCTGGTAAGACAGTATTACAGCGAGAGTAGCAGGATTTGACAAGTAGAAACTGTGGACACTTTCCAACTTGTGCCATCTGCCACTGCCGAGACTACAAGCACTAATTAGTCAGGATGTCAGCAGGTTTCAGGAAATCTGACTTTAAATTCTACCGAGAATTCAAAACCTAAACCAGCCTATGTATGTTCAGTAAGAGGAATAAAATATTAGGGGGCATAAAGTGTAATTGTGTTTGGATAAGTTCACACTTTCTTACTGTTTTACATGAATCTAAAAAGTGAACATGCAGTGCAGAAAAGCCTGTCATTGTGCTACTGGTGATGGTGTTCCTCCTACCGTGTTGTAGCCGGCGGGTTCTTGGCCGTCTGTGATGAGTTCCCGCTCTCCCCTGGGGTTGACTCTCCTGAAGCGCCGTCTGGACCTCCGTTGGGAACCGTCTCTCTGCAGAAAACCGTCGTCCCCCTCGCTGCCGTTATCCACCTGCAATACACAGTCGACACCCTCCTCAGAATAGAAGCTTCTACGGGATTCGCACCGACAACCTTCAGGTGTGTGGGGACAGCTGGAGGACTGAGAGCCCGGTTCAGAGCTGCTCCGTTTTAGCAGGTCAGACTTTTGGATATTGGGAACCGAGTTTAATTCCAAGTTTGGGTTCTCAATTTCTGATTTCTGGTTCTTATAATCCAAGTTTTGGGTCTTAAGTTCCGTTAAGTTCTGAGAGTTGTGATCTGCTTCATGCCCTGGATCTTCTGCGATCTGGCCCTGCTCTTCTAGCGGCTCCTGGTTGAACATCCAGTTCTTCCAGAGCGCAGAGAGCCGGTGCCAGCGGAGCGCACTCATCCGGACGCGAGGACGGTATCAGAACAACGCATAAAAGCAGGAAATACCACGGGAGGGGAGAAACAAAAACAGCAGGGAAACACTTCTAGACAATCGATGAATAGAAGTGTTGAGTCAAAATCTTAAAAAAAGGTCCAAAAATCCTGAGGGATCCTGCAACATTTACATCCTCTGGGGCGAGCATCCACAACAAAAGAAAGAAAAGAACCAAATTAAATGAACAAACAAGTTGATTGACAACGAGGAGAAAAAATCCAGGGCTGCGAAAATTGTCCTCTTCTGAGAGCCGGAGAGTTCAAGACAGAGTTCAGCTGCTCAACACGTTGCCTACTGACAGACTAACTCACATGCTCGCTCTATCTCTCTATCTCGCTCTCTGAGACACGCGCTCAGAGCAACACTGAGCCCACAGTTTCCTCCAGGAAACCGTAAATACACAAATATCCTCGCCAGGCAGAAAAAAAAAAACAGCATAGCACACAGATTCCGGCCATACAATTCATTCCCCCAAGGCTTTTAGTGCCGGTCTGTTGTTACGGGAGGAATTTGTTTTCTTTCTCCATTGCATAATGTTAAGTGAGTCAACAGCCTTATTATGTCAGTAATGATGATATTTTTAAGAGATTCTAAATATGTTGAGACCTGGAGAGGACATGCTTTGATTCTGCAAGCCAAGTTGTATTCTTTTTTTTTTTTTATCTTGCTTTAACTTGTCTTTTATTTTGTTGTTTTATTTAATTTTTTTCTTACACCTGAATGTTTTCTAATTCGCGCCGCTCAGAGGCCATCCTTACAATAATAACTCTATTTTAGGAGCAGCAGAAGTCAGACGGCAGCTGGCGGCAACACGATTTGCACTCTGCGGCTCACGTTACCGCAGTTTCACAAGCGTGTCGGAGAACTACGGTGGCCTTCGGGTAACGTAAAAAAACGCGGAAGGCATTCTGCTAATAGATTCCCCCGAAATGTTACACACTGTTCCTTTAACATTTATAAGTTATAAAAGATAAAACAGCTAGGCAGGATTTTGGTACGACATCTTTCACAGTCTTTCTACTTGCCCCTTTGAACATACAATGTGGTAATGTGCTTAGTACGAAAGAGTATGATTTCGTCAAAGTGTGTGACGCAACAGACAGCGATTTTATAAGTGCCCATTGTTCGTTTTTTCCCCCAAGACCTCGGGTCAGTCATGTGTATACACAGCGGCCTCCCATACAGACCCATGATCATCCACGAAAAGTTATGAGGAGATGTGACGAGGGTAAAAGTCTATGAGTTCAAGAACTGCCAGGGCTGTCTGCCTTCCTGTATTCCCACATGCGACACATACAATAACACCCATGACACCTAAAAACCACGAAGAGACTAGGATTATGTCTCTCAAAGGCAAACATCACAGAGCCGTTTGATTGAAGACAATCTCGCACATCGATTAGAAAAGCGGCTTTAAAGTGAAACACACGAGAGAGAAGATGGAACCAAAGATTTTCTGTCACTGTGCTGAAATGGGGCTCAATGGCTGCTCTGGGCTGAAACAGACAGAGGAACAACCTTATGTGAGGGAGTTCTGCAGAGATATAAAGGATAACTACTGCATCGTGGGTAGTTTAGCTGTAATGGACTCTGAAACAGATGCATGAGGGATATGAGTTCAGCTATAAAATACCAAATAAGAGTTGTAAAAGGGACCGGCGTTGGTATCGATGTGTCGCTTTTCACCCGCAAAAAATGTCATCTCGCCTCGTTTTAACGAGCCTCGCGAGACAGACAGCCTGAAGGTAATGCGCACAAAGATCTGGGGGGGAGGTTAGAAATGTACCAGACTTTCATGTCCAAGCTGTGTGACCATATAACCATCTTTGTGTCTCACTGCGTACGTGCCTCTCTGGCTGAATATGACCCCCATCTATCCCGTGACCACCAGCCATTGAGAGGTCTTGCCTTTATGTTTCTGACTGACTGTCACGGCCATAATGGGACCGTATTTCCTGTTTCCTCTGTCCATTTAAATGCGTGTGTGACTAACTTCCCATCTACTCTTCAGTTGGTTTACATTCATCTCTGTCTATCTGATGGTCTGCATGCCACTCAGCATGCATCACCCGCTTTTGCTCTATTCATTCATTTCTTAATCCCCTCTTCCCACTACTTACTTCCTTTCATTCCCCTGCATTCCCACCGCACACACACACATAAACACACTCACACAGACTCAAAAACAACCCCGCCCTGTCAGTCTGTGAATGTCACCCCTGTCCATCCTGTGACCATAGTCATGACGATAGCCACAAATTACACTCCCTCTACTATTCCCATGGCCCTTATTAGCTGATTGGCTGCAATGCAGTATGACTAGACCACAGTCCCTCTGCTCCTGTGTGTTTATGCATTTATCAGGAAGTGAGTGTGTGTGCAAGCATGTTCATGTTTATTTGTGTTCCTGACAGTTTTTGCTGTCACTTTTAAAGCCGTTTCACACCGAGCACGGATTTTCACTCGAAAAACGCGCACGGAAATTTATAAAAACAGATTTTGGGGGTTGTTACGAATGCTTGCACATTCCCTGCGTAACATTTGTGCGGTGGACAAAAAATATTCAGACGGGGCTTGATTTCAGCGGATTTCCGCCTGCGGAAATATGTTTGACCGGTGAAATCCTTTGTTCCAATTTATCACCGTCAATCTGCATAATAATTAGCCATGTGCTTCTGTTTGTTACACAGAGAGTGTGTATTTTTGGGGCCTTGGAACAATGGTCGTTTGTTTTCGGGGTAACTGTCGGACAAACGGGCTTTTTAAGGTCTAATGGGACATTTTTCTGACTGTTGGTGTTTTGGAATAACAATGAGCCGTTTCCCTTCTCAACACCCAATAATGTACAACAGACACTACTACCTCAACAACCAAATAAAGGGCAATATATGGCTTGAGATCGCCCAGCAGCTGGGATACGATGAAGACGGTAATGTAGCTGATATACACTTGCTAACGTTATATATTGGTCACATTACGGGGCTAGCCACAACAGCACAAATCTGTCTAAATTTAGATGAGGTAGTCATGATCTGCCAATTTCAAAGACTTATAGTCAGCATTATCATTATTATAGCACATCTGTTTTCCCCACCACAGCCGAAACCACTCATCCCATTAACGTAGTTCTGTATGTGTATCTCCACCTGTCTATTTGCATATTGCACATATTCTTTACATGTATACTATGAACATTTGCCCATTCCTTATACAAAATGTTGTACATGTCATTCTCTTTGTTTTAAATCACTGTACAGCTCTTAAATACATAGAATATATATAGTACATTTCTCTTTTATAGCTTAATTTTTGCCGTATTTTCTCTTACTTTGTATATTTTGACTGTTAACACCAAATCAGTTTCCTTAATTATGAAAACCTACTTAGCAATAAACCTGTTTCTGATTCAGGCTTCAGCGTATTGTACTTGTTATTTACTTCCACTGAGTTTTGATACTTCAGACCCAAAGACCCACCCTGCTCTGCTGTACTGCAGACCATTAAAAAGGTGGACAAGACAATAATCTCATTTCCTGGTTCTCAGACAAAAAATGCAAATGCTTGAAAACAGACATGCTCATATGTGTAGACACAGACACAGAAAAACACCTCATGTTCTCCCTGAGGTTCTGATCAGCTGATCCACTTTGTCCCTCTCCTCCTTCCCCCTCCATCACCACCAACATCTCTCTCTACTCTTCACGCAGTGGATGGTTTAATGGCAAGATTAATTCAAATCTGTTCCCTCAGCCACAATCTCTTGTCTTTATTTTATTTAAAATTGATTTTACCCTTTATTCCCCAGACAACTAGGCTTGTTGGCTCTATTCCTGCAATGCCCATCTTCACATTCACACAATATCACACACAATCATACCTGGAAAATCATCAGTACTCCCACCACTCCCCTTTTACTGTCGCAGTAGCCTCTGAATGGACCCACAGGGGTAGTTTAGGGTTAAGTGCCTTGATGAAAGGGCACATCACTATTAAAACCCTTTTTCATTGCAGGAACTTTCCAGGAAAATTATGTTCTGAAGTCTCTGGAACTATTTGGGTGGAGTTCGCAGCCCTGAACGTCGCTGACGGGTCAAACACAAGCCTCAAGGCTGCTACAGCAACTCAAGTATGGCATTCGTTCACACAGTAAGCACGCACTGGCATTTACTGTCATGTTTACTGATGTTTAAGCAAAGATAGACTTACAACTGGTCCCTCTCCTTTCCAACGTCTACAGTTTTTAGAGAGGGATGCACCGATGCAACCTTTTCTGTCCCGATACCGATACCTGTGCTTTGGGTATCGGCCTATACGGAGTACCGATCCGATACCAGTGTTTTTTTAAGGAGCTGTATGCCTCACTGTGTGGAAGAGACTGGGATCATTCTTTTATGTGTAAGGCAACATCAGGATTGACTTAAACATCGCTTTCCTAACTTTATAAAACAAAATGTAACAAATAAACTAGGGCTGTCAAAGTTAACGTGATAATAGCGCGTCAAAAAATAAATATTAAAACAATGGTACCCGATACCAGATCGGCTCATTGCCACCGATTCCCAATCCAGCTATCTGAGTCAGTATTGGATGGATATCAGTATCGGTGCATCTCTATTTTTAGACACCACAGTCAAGCAAGAGCAAAAAACATGATGACTCTGTATCACAGTTGTTGCTTTGTCACTGCTCTGTTAGCAATCTAGTATATTTAACTGTAACGGTCCTTTAGATTCGGTGGTTATGCAAGAAGCAAAAGGGACTTCCAGAGTTTAGTTGCTGCAGCTCCTTGTTTCCTGGGAATATCTGATGAGGGGAGAGGCTACAAGCGCTCCATTATGTAGCTGCTAATTCATCCACGCGCTCCCTATTTCTTTCTTTCTTACTTTCTCTCTTTACAGTCAACAACCCTAACAAATAGCAATCAAACACCGAGTTCTGTTGAGTTCTGATCTATTTCTATATATTGTATGAATGAGCATAATTTGGAAATGGTAAAAAAAAAAAAAATGCCTCACTTTGTTTGATAATGTTTGGCCACCTACTTGCAAACAGGATTTTGTAATAATAATAACACAAAAAGTGTAGTGTTTTTAGAATATTTTTTTCATGTATACAATATTAAAGGAAAAGTTTTGGGAAATCTACTTGTTGGCTTACTTGCCAAGAGTTACATGAGAAGATCAAGACCACGCCCACGTCTGTAAATTATGAATCTACCAACAGCAGCTGGCTAACTTAGCTTAGCACAAAGACTGTAAACAGGGGGAAACAGCTAGCCTGGCTCTGTCTCTAGAACAGCACCTCTAAAGCGCACTAATTACCATGACTCTGGTTTGTTCAATCTGTACAAACAAAGTCTAAATATGACAAATCAACAACTCATAACCCACTGTAAAACCACAACATGTCGTTTTTACACTTTTCTACATTTCCCAAGATTTGTTACTTTTCTGTTTTGACTGTTAAAGCAGTGAATTTCAATTGTGTTGATGTGCCAACATGATGAACTGTGTCAACTAAAACTGAACGATACAGTTAAATAATTCAATCATTGGTGAACATTTTTATTTCTTTAGTCCTCTTTTTTTTTCTTATTGTTTTCAGCTGCAGAGAAAAAAATGACTTCCTGTAAAACAGGGGGATTTTCCCAATGAAGAACTGCTACTTTCAGAGCGAAACCGGTTAAATCATTATTGTGTTACAACGAGAAGCGATAAAGACTGAAGCTGACGTTCATTTAAATGAAAATCTTGCACATTATTGCCTCAGTTTAAAGTGAGCAGAGTGACAGTCTGTCTGAGGATGATAAGGTTTCATCATTGTTCCCCTGGCTACAGAAATGACAGTTATGTGAGTCGGTACAGTCAGAGCAACAGAAATCTCAAAAGGCGGCTTCTTAAAAAAATCTTTCAGGGGACTTCCTATAACATCTGAGAGTCCTGTGACCTCACAGTTACAGGTCAAGGATAACAGACAGGTAACGACCAAGAAGCCACAAGGTCAAATCTGTTCAGGGTTTTATATTCCCTATTCAGTAACAGTGGAGCTGGTGCTACCTGCTGCTTTTTGTGTAAAACTTTACTGCTCATCCTGCCTTATCCAGTCTGATTCCTCTAGTCCCTCAGACACGGAGACTCAGGAGAGGGAAGATAGGAGAGCAAGGAGGACATTTAGGGACTTTGTAAGCACTGCGACCTTGTGGAGGCAGACAGAAACACATTTGTATATGCAAAATATGGCACAATAAACATAGGCTGAAAGTTTAAGGAAAAGTTTTACCAATAATTATACAGATGTCCCGTCTGTGCTGGTGGTCTATGTACTTGGTGAAAACTACACTGGAAGAGGAAAGTGTTTCTATATGACACTACTACGGCCCTTTTCTGAGTAAAACTTTATGCAGTTAATGCACACGTCAATATATTTTTTCGAAGTGTTGTTTTTGGCAGGAGTATTTTCACACAGAACGTGAATATTAAGTGGCGACAAAGTGATTTTTTGGAGGTTGATTTTCTAAGCGTTCACACAGCAAATAAAGGCATCAACCAATCACGTTGTGTGGAACAGGTTGAGTTGCGCCTATATTTATAAAACAACAACACGGAGGCTCCGTAGTCCGAACCAGGACGGCAGACTTTATTGCTCCAGACCAGATCCACTCCTTCTGTTCTTATCTTTCACAATAAAAGCCTTAGATATATAATATTCGCATGCGAGTATTTCACATTTTTGTGTCGATTATTCGTCATGCCCCCTTGTGTAAAGGCCTTAAGGCTACAAACAACCCATAATGCAACACTCTCTGTAGCAGTTGGTGTTTTTTTAAAGACTTTTTTTCCCCTTATTTCATAGGTAACAGTATAGACATCAAACATAATTCATAAACACAAACAACATAATTCAACCCCCTCTTTTCAAACGTATATCATCTTATGTTTGGGCCAATACGGTATTCAAATATATTATTATATGGTTAATTCCATTTCAGTATTTTGATTGTTCAGGCTTGAACATTGCTACATAACACGTTGTTTAATTTTGTCAATGGCAAGACATCCTGCCAATGAAGCTTATTTGAATTTGAGATACAGTGCATACAGAGAGAGAGGAGAGAGGACACAGAAGGGAAGAAGAGAGATGGTGGAGACAGGGAGGAAGAAGGAGAGAGATGAAAGAAAGGGAGTAAAAGGATGAACAAGAGACGAGTACAGCGGGGAAAAAAGGTGATACAGACATCAAATAAAGATGGAAAAACAGGAATAATATCAAAGAGATGGGGAGCCGTGGGAGGATGAAAAAGGGAGGTGCTTGGGAGAGACAGACAAAGAGTGTAAAACAGGGAGAGAGGCGGCGTCTCTACTCACCACAATCATTTCTGACGGCTCCAAAGTGATGCATTCACAGCCTCGTCTGCCCCCCAGCTGCTTGCCAAAACTGTAGAGAGAGCACACACACACACACACACAATAAATGTTAAAACAGTAACAAACCAAAGGCAAAGATGAGACAATTCTCTCACACTGTCAGAGGCAACAGATGCAGTCAATCACATCCGCCCACCCACGGATGAACTCCGGCATTATACGATACCGTGGAATGGCAGTAATTGCCCAAATCAAAACTGAGATGTCCTAGGATTAAATGTAAAATGATACCAAGGGTTCATGTAGATACTTTATATACATGTTTTGTTTAGTATGTGTTTACATGAAACTAATATAAACTAATATGATTGGCTCTACATTCAGACATCTACATTTGGTAAAGACTTCCTGACTGTTATATATTATATATTTTGGCCACTTTTTCCACTTCCTAAACAATATATCTAACTATAAAGCCAGAAATCTCTGTCTTTGGATATGTGGGTATTTCCTTCGCATATCTCAAGAACTGTTCTTCCGATGGCGGGTGTATTGCTTGGGACCCCATCGAGTGCTTTGTCAAATTTGGTGCAATTTGGACACGCTTGGTCAATATTAATACATTTTGAATAAACCATCACACAGGCTCACTGCAGTTCACTGCTGGATGTATTTAAGTTACAACCAGACTTTTCTTCACTCCCTGGAGTCAACATGAGCGGATAGCCAACCGGACGTAGAGTTGAACCAGAGTGTATTTCACTGGTCTGACCGTGAGTAAAGCGCAACCTGTGTGTGTTTTTCCTCCGTGAGTAATCCTGTATTTCCTCAGGTGTAAGACTTGATACTAACTTATAACGCTAACAACTTTAGCGCCAGCAAAATACCTCCGATGATTAAATCCATGCTCTACTTTATATCCACAGTGGTTATGTCAACGCAAGTGACTAATGCGCCTTTTTGGAAATTACCTCCGCTAAGTGTATTTCACCAGTGTTTCTGACCGCGAGTAACCGCAACATGGAAGTGTTACAGTTTTTTCCCACGAACCAGAGTGTACTTCACATGTTTTTCTGACCGCGAGTAGCTTGCGACTTGGGTGTGTGATGTAACTTGGTGTGTGATGTAACTATGTCATGGCAGGTGTATTGCTCAGGACCCAATGAAGCAAAGTGTAGAGTGTGAAGCTGTTTGAGCGGTTCTCATGAAGCAAGCAGCAATACCACAGTTCAAGCATTCAGCTCGTTTTGAAAGGGGACTGCACTAGTATTATATAACTGAAACATCAGTTCATGTACAGACAATGTGTGTCAATCAACAGCAATAAGTCCTATAAACATTTAACAAGCAAATAACCGAATATAAGACATCATTTCTCACAATGAGAAGGGCTATAATCTTCTATAAAACTGTTGGAGAAAAAGGTGCCCTGAAGAGATCCTTTCAGAAAAGCTTTGCCTCTCATCTTTTATCATTGTGGTGGCACTTTAAAGATGAATACATAAAGAGCGAGCTTGTCCTTTTAGAGTTTTATTGCAATAAATAAGGTTTTCAAGAGAGAGATACTGAAGTTCAGATAAGGATACTTGTACTTATTTTCACCCTTGGCAGGTTTCGTTAAACACACGTGTTTTGTCCGTACATTCAAGACCTCGTGTTTAGAGTGTCTCTTTCTGCCTCCGTCTGTTAGGAATTAATAGTTGAAGGCTGAACTCTATGACTTTGCTTCTGACAACATTGGCTGGGAAGCCGAACGCTGGCAGGAAGGGAATAAAGGTTTTGACCTGCCAATAAAATCATCTTTCATTGAGAGACATTAGTGGCACGTTTCCACCCAGCAGTCCAGTTCAGTTCACTTCAGTTTGATTAGAACGATTATTTTTGTGTTTCCATTAGCAAAAGTTGTGGATGGTACAAATAGAACCACTCCATTTTTGGTCCCACATCGTTCCAGGTTTTAAGCGAGCTGAGCCGATACTAGAAGGTGGAGTTACAACACTGCAGACCAGACCAGAGAACTGTCACTAGCGCGACACAGGACATCCTGCACAAACCCGCCATTTTTAAATAGCCAAGTTACCGTCAATAGCGACCGCTATTTTTAATTTACTCGACCCAGATTTCTAAAAATACAATCGTACACACACAAATACAAGTCGTACAATTGACGTAGTGCATACGTTCCTCTGTTTGGTTTGCCGATGAAAGGATTCAGCGATTGTCCAGTTGAAGATGACGTCATGGCAGTTTAATGCGCTGCTACTACGGCGATCGGCTGAGAATCCCGCCTGCAGTGAGAGGGTACTATCCACAGAGGAAACACGGCGTAGAGAAAAGGACCTGGTACCAAAAGTGAGTCGAGGTGAACAGAGCCGTACCATGCAGTGGAAACCAACTTAGGTCTATCAACTACAGGTAAGAGAGACAGCGAGGATTTGCTGCCAACATTCGGTCACAACACATGTCTATGACATGGCTCTGCTGGTATAAGAGTAGCACATTATTAAACCAACAGTTTGTGGTGAAGGCCTAACCACTGAAAGAGAGTGTAGATCAATAAAAGCCTTCATGGTTGACACCTCAATATAACTGTGCACAGTCTGCAGAGACTAACAACAATCAGTGCTTAACCAACTTCACACAGCCACAAAAAATATAATCCTTAGAGAGAGACATGTTGGAAGATAATACATTTATAACAGTCTTCTGTTGACTGGTGCTGACATTCATCATTTAAATCGACAGATACGACTGACCACAAACATTTCAGCGTGCATGCTTGAGTGATCTTACAAGCGTTGTTACAACACTGTGTTAATAGTTTTTGCACAGTGCGAGTGTGTCTGCAGGCGTCACAGGTTTAGCCCCGGTCGGCTGTTGTGTCCTCTGATAAGCAGAAGGAGAGCAGCTGATGCTGTGGTGAGACCATGTGGGTCACTGTGCTTTACTCCTCACATGGAGATTCTGCATGATGTCTCAGTCCAGTGGTTCCCAACCTGGGGTCTGGGTGCCCTTTAGGGGAGCGCCAAAGATCACAGGGATTGCGCCAGGATTTGTCAGCTCTGAGCTTGTCCAAATTAGATATGCACATGTATAACTAAGATCATAATAACACACTAAAAGGATAATATATACAAAAGTCTGCATGTAAAACTATTCAAAAAGAAAAAAGAATAGCTGCAAATTCTGTCATTTGAGAAGCTGGAACATGGGAGTGCTTGACAATTAATGATTGATCAATAATAAAAAATAATTGCCTATTAATTTTCAGACAATCGACTAATCTATTAAATGACTGATTGTTTCGGCTCCAGGGCTGACATTAGCCATGTTTCCATTCAACTGTCGAGCGAATTTTAAGCAAATATTTGAAATGTCACAAAAAAAAGATGCAAATTAGGCGTGTTTCCATCAACTAGTTTGGAGCGAATAAACTCGGCTGCAGCGTAGTTTGGTCAGAAGTCGGTGCTATAGGCTATGCATGGCTGTAATCCACCAGTAAACAGAGTAGAAGAAGAAGTAGAGGTTTGCAAACCGGAAACAAATCAAGTCGCTTTGGCCATCTAACCATCTACGAGAGAAAAATGGATGTTGCTGTCTGTGACGAAGACAAGCATTCACATGTTATGGTAAACAGCTGATCAGTCATGTGAGTTAAATGCTCACGACATCAGAATTTATTCGGCAAAGGTGTTTCCATAATCCATTTAACTCTTTTTTGACAACAACCTCAAGCTATCGTAAAAAAATGTTTTCCCGCAATTGAGAAACTTTTATCGAGTTTTTCCGTTTCCATACAGCTTTTCTAATGCGATATTTCAGAATGTGCATACAATATGTGAATGGAAACACCAGACTTGTTCCCCATAATCTACATGCACAGTGCACAATGTAATGCAACAGACATAGTGAAGCCCAAATACTCCTCCGCTGCCAGTATGTTAAAATGTGTTTGAATTTTGAGATGTTTCTTTCCACGTCTTTGAAAACGGCCTCCCAGTGCGAGTGTCTGTTTATGCGTACGGTAATTATGCACGTCTCTGTGTTTCCCATGTAGTGTCTAAGTGTGTGAGTGTGTGAGAGATACCCCGTCTGAGCAGCTCAATCACTGTGTGCGGTGATCCCTGAGAACAGACCGGCCTGTGAACACGTCTCGCTCCCTTTGGCAGGCTAAAAGTGGCGACTCAGCATTGTTTAAGAACCGGAGGAGCGGCTGGTTTTAATTATGGAAGCGTGCTGAGCTGGGAGACGGCCAACTTTCACTCTCACATCTCCTCTCTGGTTACGTTCCCACACTGTCTCTCGCACAGTCGCTCCCTCTGGTTTCCAGCTTTTTCATTTCTCTTCCTTTTGCCCTTCACCTCCACTAACCTCCCTACCAATCTCTTTACCCTTCCCTTTTTTCCTCCACTTTTCTCTCTTTTTCTGTCGACCTCCATCCCTCACACTCCATCCACTTTCATTTATTCATCCTCTCCTTCCTGCTGTTCTTCCTCTGCTTCCTTTCTCGTGTCCTGTCCACTTCACGTCTCTCCCTTTTGCATTTTATTTTCTCCTCATCTCCATCCTGCATTCCCTTTCATCCTTTCTTTCTCTTCTTACTGTCGGCCTTTCCTCTCTCTTGGCCAAAAAAAAATGTTTTTTCTTTCATCTTATCACTTCCTTAATAACAGTTTCACACCGGCGCCGACGCTATACTCTCACAATTTCAGCCTCTTGATTTAATGCTCAGATGAAAGCCTGTCTTCTTAATGTGCTCTGATGATGGAAACAATGATGAAAGTCCTCTTTTTTTTTTTTAAACGGGATGAGCAGTTATTGTTCAGACGGACAGATTTTCTAGGAAACAGTGAAAGGAGGCAGTTGTGAAATCAAAGCTTTGGTGCGTCACACTGATTTCTTCTAAGGAAAGAGCACAGCGGCTAGAGTCGAAGAAAGCTGCACTTGGACAAAACTACGACCGTATTGTTGCTGGAAACCTTTCTCATTGTAGCTGAACTTGTGCCAAATTAGCTGTGAGTGGATTTATTTGACGCTTCACTGCCACATGCACTCAGCTACACTGTGTAACATCCACATGTTCAGACTCAGGATTCCCAGAACGAGGTGAAACAGAGGTTCACCTCAGAGCATCTATCCCTGCTGATACAGCCTCACTGCTTTTTGGCAACACAATTAAGGCTAAAAGGATTATATCAGGGTTTCTACAGGAAACTAAATTATTCACTAATATTATACGCTTATTATGTTCATAAAGTGCCCTGGTCAGGTGAATCCAGGGACAGTGAAAGCCATTATCCCTTTGTATTGAATGTTCATTGACAGAAAAAGAAGCACATTAGTTAGGGAGGAACAGAAATGAGGCAAAAAGGGTTTCAACGCAATGTTTATGCTTTCAACATGTATACATTGTAGAGGTCAATTGAGTTTCGGAGCAGGAAAAAGCTGATTAATCGGCCGATATCTTCTTTACTTCTGCAGAAGCTAAGATCGCTACTTTTGCATAGGACGTTTTTATGCAAAAGTACACATTTTTTTGGACCCCAGGAAGATTAGCGGTCGCCAAGGTGCAACTAATGGGGATCCAGTAAATAAACAGCAGTTTGTTTGTAACTGCATCAATTAATCAAGTCATATTTTACTGAATCCTGCTGTTGCTCACCTCCCTACATTGAGGTCAGAGGTCAGTGTCAGCTGCAGAAAGCATTCCTAGAGCTGCGAGAGGTTTACGGTCATCTGTCAATGACACTTGCCAACACATGATGGGCAACAACACCAGGTCCACCAGTGGAAAAATTCCCCAAATTGTTTCACAAGTTTCTTTAAATATTCAGATTTTAGTTTGATAAAAAAAAGCACAAGGTCCTGCATCACAAAGCCTAGTAAGTGCATAAAATAAATACAATGAAATTCATATACTGTCCATAAAACAGCTTCCAACTATAACATGAACACCCAGGAGTGGTTTTAAGAGTTCCCAGGGAGGAATGCAGTCTGCTGGGCTCAGAGTTCTCTCACAGCCCTTAGCCTGGAGGTCATCCTGACTCTGACAGATCTCTCCACACTCCACTGAGGCGAGACGCATGGTCCCTGTCAGCGCCGCACAAAGCCTGCCAAGCCCGTCTCCTCACTCTGTGTGTGTGTGTGTGTGGTGAAACATATTGTGTGAGACAAACAAAGTGAGACACACAGTTTGCTATTGATAAAAGGAGCAAGAGGAGATCTAGAGTTTGCAGACTTTTGTGCCTACTGTATGTACTGTATGTGGACAAAAAAATAAAATACACCTCGGCGCAGATTCCTCTTCCTCTGACCTTCTGCATTCCCACAAAAGTAGAAGAATCAACAAACTTGAGTCAACTCACAGTGCGTAATCGAGTTTGTATCCAACAAATAATGCCGTTGCTCCGACTGACTTGAGATCTGATACATCAGCTGGTGTCTCACAGAGGAAATAAGAGACAAACCTCTAAAACCACGCCAAGGCCTAAGCTTTAGTCTGACAAGATAAAAGTGGGGTTGGAGTTTTATGAACTCGTCAAACAAACAAACACTTATTGACCATGAGTCATGGCTTCAGTGTAGAGAGTTTATTTACTCCTGCACACACAGGAAAAATCACTGTTGTAGTAGATCTCACTGCACTCCAGTTTTTTGGTTGTTACTCTTCATCTCTGCATGAAATAAAAGAAGATTTATTTGAAATGAACATGCTACTTGATGAGCAAACCTGAAGCTGATGCTTGTTAGTTGCTTGCACACGACTATTTTGGCATCCCCGCTGTAGGATTGATGATTATTTCAAAATCACTACAACAATATGTCTTTATCTTTGACAAAAACATTCAGTGATCTACTCCTCGCGGAAACACTTTGTTGGATGAGCTATTGGAAAGCTCTTCCTACAGCACTGAAGCTGTGCCTGTGCTGGATTTCAGCAGGTGATGATTTCTCTCCCCTCTGCAGAAACAAGTTGTTGGCAGACGGGAGAACAGGTTCAGCCCCGGTCCAGTGACAGCTGCAGCGCCCGGGGCAATAAACCATGACAGCCGGCACAGAAACTAAGGCCACACACACACACACACACACACACACACACACACACACACACACAGAAACAAGGCCAGACACACACACACACACAGAAACTAAGTCCACACACACACACACACACACACACACACACACGCCCTGAGCTGGTGACAAAAACCTGGAAAAACCAGAGATGTGACCACGAGTGCAAAATAGTAATGCTAATCAAAAGAGGCGTCTAATGAAAATAATAATAGAGTTCATATAAATATTAGAATAGGCTGTGGATTTGGAAACCAATGTTTGAGTCTGAGTTTGCATGTTATGGCATAAATAGTGATCTGAATTATGTTGAAGAACCAGGGCTGTCAAAGTTTGTTTTAACACCACTAATTTCTTAAACGCATTAACGCAACTTGCAATTTTTAAGTTGTAGCGGGCTCAGTTTTAAAGCTAGAGTGAAGATACTGGCATCATATGAAACTAGAAAACCTAGGGAATCCATTGGTACCAACCATGTCATAATAGCTTGTGAAGAAGGCTAAATAACACTACAAACTTGGGCTATATTTTGGCAAGGATAAACTGGCATGGCCATTTTCAAAGGGGTCCCTTGACCTCTGACCTCAAGATATGTCTTAAATCTCTTCAAGGCACATTTTGTACAGATAAAAATGTGCGATTCATTTGCGATTAAATATTTTAATCGATTGACAGCCCTATTTAGAATATTCCAATCATTCCTTTGCTGTAATTGAGAATTTTATTCAACTCACATCAATTTGAGAATTGCAAACATGTACAGTGAGGTGCAGCGACCCTGGAGCTTTAAATTGCCTTGCTAAAGGACACACTGACATGGGAAAGATGCCACACAAGGAGTACAGCTGTTGGCCCCTAGCTCTGTAAAGGTATTAGAAACTAAAAAAGGCAGAAGAATAATCACTTCTGCAGCCCTTTGTTAAAACAATGCAAGAGGCCAGTCTAGTTTGAGTTGCAAATCCACATGTTTGAAGGCTTGTTAGACGCCAAAACATGACACGGCAGTTTATAAAACTCTGAGACAGGATTTTTCAACTCGGGAAAGTTATTACGGCAAAAATTATTTTATCTTTCACCGCGACGATCGCGAAGTAAATGGTAAAAAACGGTTTTAAAACTAGATCGCCTAGTTGACAGCTTGGTCCAAGTTTCGTGAGCCGGACGTGTCGCGCTGGACGGGCTCATTTAAATAAAGTTGAGATTCTTCAACTTCATGCAAATACAGACCCCCTCCAACTCGCCGCAACACTCCCACTATGCCCTGGGTGACTGCTTCTCCAGCTTTCCATCGGAAATGAATGGAAAGAGTTGAGATGCCCTCCGTCACCGGATCTGGTGAAAATGTGCCGTTAGTCAGCAAAAATTCTTACAAATGAACTACCCGCTTGCTCTAAACTCTTTGTTTTTGGCGAAAGGAAGAGCTTCACTTCCAAAATGACAAGCTATGTGATGCTGAACAGTGTGTAGACAGCAGTGTTGAGAGAATAATTTGAGTCAATAGAAAGTTTGAGAGAGTTTCAGTCAAAAATCAAACCTAAACAGATCTGGGCCCATTTGGCACCCATGTCTCCATGGTAATGATGACCAACAGTAAAGAAAGAAAACCGCAGACCACAGTCTAACACAGTCACACAGATTATTCTACTTCTCAGTTTGGCTATTCTTCCTCTCAGTTTTACTGTTCGGTTGGCAAACACTGACCACTCTGACTCACACACACACATTAAAGAAGACCGGAGAGCTGGCCAGCAGTCAACACTACAGACAGACCACCAACACACCCACCCACACACCCACACCAAAAACTGCCAAGAAGACTCCAAGGAATGACGTAGTGGGTCATTCAGAAACATTACGATTCATTTGCAAAACAACAGGGTGATCGGTTAAGGGCCTCATTCAAACCTCAGAGCGCCACCGACAGCTGCTGCTCAACTCCAACGCAGTGAGTTAAAGTATCCTCGTAGCTCAGAGAGAGAGATAACCATTCACACTTCACTGAACGTACATTCATTTCACACTACTGTAGATTATCTTGCTGTAATCTTGTAGCGCAGCAAGTTCTCAGAACACCTGAGGAAACGGATGAAAAGTGAGCAGCGTGGTCAATGTTTTACTAGTGAAGGTTCAAGGAAGTAAAATACCAAACTAATTTGTGGTAAACACACACTGATATATGAACAATCCTTCTTCCAGCAGAGGGCTGGGATTCAATTAGGACTGTCTCCTTTTAGTCGTTTAGTTGGCTAATCGGTAGTTTTGGTCTTAGTCGACTAAGATTTCTTTAGTCGATTAGATGATTTTATGGGGTTTTTTTCATGCTGAATGACTTATTTCCAAGAAACTTAAGAGCACATTTCTGGTGAACACAGGATTTAAAGTGGTGCTTTTGTGTCGTCGTTACACACCGGCGGCATTTTTTTCATGCGATTTATTTGCATGTCAATATATTTTTTCAAACTGTTGTTTTTTTTTCGATTTTCTGAGATTTCGCACCACGAATAAAGGCATCAACCAATCACGTTGTGCAGAACCGGTTGAGTTGCGGCTATATTTATGAAACAACATCAAGGCTCTGTAGTCTGAACCAGGACGGGAAACGTTATTACTCCTTTCAACCTTGACAAAAGCAGCGCAGACCAGATCCACTCTTTCCGTTCTTACCTTTCACAATAAAAGCCTTAGACGTATAATATTCACAGGGGAATATTTAGCATTTTTGTGTTGTTTATTCGTCACGCCACTGGTGTGTAAAGGCCTTTCGTTGACTAAGAATGTCTTTGGTCGAGGACAGCCCTAGATTCAGTAGCACTTTATTGAAATCAAATCCACTCATCAAATCCAATCCATAAATAAATCCCATTAACTTTCATCATTTGCAAGTAACTAAAGTTATAAATAACCACAACTCAAAGACTCAGTTTCGATCTGTGATCACATGTTCGACGAGAAGCCAGAAATACCACAGCTTATAGTGGCAGCTACTAAATCAATCAACATTAACATTAATTAAGCTAGCCTAATTAATTTTCATAACCTGTAGCTACAATTTGAAAATGAGATGAGAAGCAGAAGATACTGATTGTTGTGACACAATGAAATAACAGCTGTAACATACAGACTTTTACACCTTATTTTTTCACAATTACGTGATCCAAATAATGGAGGTCCTGATGCAGAACTACGAGGCTAATGAGCTCAACATATGCATTTGAAATGCATGCAGTGTAGGGGCCAACAAAAAGCGTGTGCTCCTGACATTGTGGCTTTGTGTCCAAATCCGGATTTTGATTCACATTATTTCCTCTTTCTCTCATTGTTTCTCTTCACTGCTCATTGAATCGTTATCAACTAAACATTGTCAGCACAAACATTTGAAGCCTAGTTCGCTTCAGACTCTGTTTATTTTACTGTAAAGTGAAAGAGAAGTCTGTTTCTCTTTAAGATAATCAGTGTAGATAAAAACAGGAGTTAGCCGTGTGTTTCTCAGAGCGGTGGGGCCCAGCGGTGGAAAGCTATCCTGCCACAGCGCCGCGGGGAATTCCTGGCTATCCAGTTGGTTAAATGATGGCAGGCAGGAAATGGAGCACGCGGGGTTTGAAGAATGCGCAGAGAAAGAAGAGAGGGAGTTTTGAAAAATCTCAACTGAATTAGCGCCGCAATCGCTATTACGTTACAGTAACAGTTTCTGGACTAAATGGAAGAGAAACAAAAACTTTAAGATCACTAACCACGAACAGGAATTTTGGGGGTCCGCTTCTTTGTGAGTGAAATGATATCCGGCATATTATCCACAATGAGGAGAGGGGGGAGGTACAATATTCCAGTAATCCAGGTTTCAGATCCAAGTGTGTTTGTTTTAATACTCCAGAGTTTGAACGAGTGAAAAGTTTCCTCGGAAAGCAGAAGTAGGTGACTGTCAAGCCTTTTAGTTTGTCTTTAACTAAGGGAGGAGTGTGTGTTCCCTCCCGCTCTACTCTACTCTGTCTGTCTGTCTGTCTGCTGGCTCCAGGGTGTGTGTGTGTGTGTGTGTGTGTGTGTGTGTGTGTGTGTGTGTGTGTGTGTGTAGCCTGCTCATTTCCTGCCTGGATGTGCTTGTGGGCTCCAGGCGGGCAGGAACACATGGCCAGCCACTGTTCTGCCAGGGGTTCCGCATTCCCGACACACACACACACACACACACACACACACTGCTCCCCCCCTATTAGCTCCCTCTGTGACCCTTTCCAAGTCCCCCCCTACACCCGCTGTGTACTGCAACACACTGACACACGACATACACACCCTCCAGTCCTTTGCAGGGCACCAACCTTCCCCCTCCACCACCCTCCACTCTGTTATCAACTGACCCACACTGGAATGAACACACACAGACACACACACGGTCAGTGAAAGCTGCCCTGAGGTTATTGATACTCTGCTAACTATTCTTTCTGCTACAGTTGCTGCTTTGTGTTGTTGTTGTTATTGGATAAACTGCTTTAACATCACACCGGCTACGTTTATCTCTGTTCCTTCAAAACGTCGGTCTTCACCACAAGCAACTGCATCAACTGGTGCGTTAATGTTTTATTTACTTTATTTCAGTTTTGCCCATTTAGCCGACGCTTTTATCAGAAGTAACTAACAGTGAGAGAGGAGGTAGGTGTCCAGCCATCTTAGCTAAGGACACTTACTCGTGGTAGCACACTTGTGGGTTGTTTTTCCTATTTTTTTCTGTAGCAGGGTTCAACGTTAATGCTTTTTTTTTTTAACTTGCCCGGTCGGGAGAGTGGGTAAGAAATCTACTTGCCCAAAGTCAATTTGTAGTTGTCCGTATACAAATTGTTTTATTTATTAACGGTTATCAAATAACAACAACTTTAGTTAAGTAAATTAATCTGGAGTTTCGCCCACAATCTATGATGCCACCCAACTCCTGTTTCCAGGATAATAGAAACGCTCGCTTGCACCTCAGCTCATAAACTTTGTCTTTACCTGCCGCCATTTTTACGCAAGTGCCCGATCGGTACTGCAGATATGCAACTCCAAACAGAGATGAGAAGGAAGCAAGATGGCTCACTCCTTAGCTACTTCCATCATCAGCTCCAGGAAAAAAAATTTATGTTTAATTCTTTTTTACAATTAGCCCGATCGGGCAACTGAGTTGCTAGATTTACTAGCCCAACGTCGCATTTTACTTGCCCTGGGCAAGAGGGCAATCCTTATTGTTGAGCCCTGCGTAGTGAGCTGAACTATTTTGATAGTAATTAATTACATTTTGCCCCACTTTGCCTACTTCCATCTTCTCAGTTTAGATTAAGGGAATGAATAAGATTTGGTCCTATTATATGGACAAACTCATACCAGAATGTAATCTGTGAAATCCTTGGCAGGACATGTACTTTTGATCTTTTATGACCCAAAACATGAAATTCTTTCCTGGGGGCACTGCAGAAAACCAGGTGAAAACCACCAGCTAAAGCAACAGCTGTGTGAAACAAGTGAAAATGTACTGTATTCATATAGAACATTCCTGTAAAGTGATCCATACTTTTCCAAGACTTTCACTCAGATCCCCAAAGAATTTGGGATACAACTCACTAAATTCTCATTTCATGACCAACTCCCTTCAGCAGGTGAAGCTCTCAGTCGGACGGTCATATTGTTTTGATTTAGACGTTACTGAACCGAAGGTACCTGCCCCCTCCTCTCCGTTTCTGGCATGTGTTGCTTTTCTTTCAGTCCAACTTCAACAACGGAGGGAAGGTAAACACGGAGCTGAGGGGCGACCCCGAGCAATTTCTGTCACAGCCTTCCTTATTACAATCAAGTCCATTGTTTAAACAGGTGCACCGTCTCTGTTTAAGGTATTTATGGGCTTTTTTCTGGCATTCTGACGGGTCAGAGGCGGGGGACCTGATATTTTCTTATGATATGGGTCCACTAAATTTACGCACTTGCAACACATTCTAACCTTTTCCCCACTTGTTTTTCACATATTTGTCCATAATGGACAAGATATTACAAACACCTTTTAAACAAACAAGATATAAACATGTTAATTAGTGAGCTTTTATTTGTGCTGGTGGGCCGATTGTCACCTTTGGACAGAGCATTAGCTTTATGATAAGCCAAGCTAACCGGTTGCTGGATCCAGCTTCATTCTGAATGCCAGTGACATAGTCTCTGAATATGATATGATAACTGAGTACAATAAACTTCATAATTGTAGGATTTATTGCAGGACTGCTGTGTTGAATTGTGTTAGGCTGTATTTCTTGGTATTTCAAATTCTAAAAAAGCTTAGCTTTTTGTAACAGATGATACGATCTGTAAAAAATATTTGTAAAATCTTTCCTGTGCGACTCTCCTGTAAAACTTTTTGTTTAATTTAACAAACAAAATGAACAAATCACAACTTTGTTTGTCTTAACCAGTATAGAGAGTCAGGATTTACACAGTCATATTTGAGGTTTAGTACCACATTTGCCTCATTTTGATTAAAAACAAATCTTGCTGAAGGAGGTGAGACGTCACCTGAGACTAGAAATATGTTCTTTGTAGCTCAACGTGGCACTAAATCACACAAGTGTGATGTACAAGTGTGAATGTGTGTGTAAGTATATACACACTATTCCCTCACATGTCAGTAAAACCTGTCTTTTCATACCTTGCCTCACACATGCCGTCTCCCCTTTCATGTCACAGATGAAACACAAATACACATGCACACTCCATTTGAAAAGATGACAAGAAAAGGCGGCTTCACGTGCATTGTCAGACAAATCGCACCTCCTCTCACTATATATATGACACCTTCTTG
Organism: Adelosebastes latens; assembly: GCA_916700685.1. Classification (NCBI taxonomy): domain Eukaryota; kingdom Metazoa; phylum Chordata; class Actinopteri; order Perciformes; family Sebastidae; genus Adelosebastes; species Adelosebastes latens. The sequence continues at coordinate 21,103 of CAKAKR010027986.1, read as the reverse complement.
TCTCACCCTGATGTGACGTTGTTTCTATGGGTGTGTGTGTGTGTGTGTGTGTGTGTGTGTGTGTGTGTGTGTGTGTGTGTGGGGGTTATTAATTGTTACATACCAACACCTCGCCAGGTACATGTGCTCCTTGACGAAGACGGATCCCGAGAGCAGAATGTACCAACAGGTAGCGATGCTGTCTGGGCTGGAACAGAGAGAAAGAACATACTGGTGTGAAACACTGCAGCCTGTACTTCATTAAACCTCGCAATCTAATGTGTTGGAAAGTGTAGACTGTGTCAACTTTAAATATTCCCTTTTTTTTTTTTTTTTTTTTTACTTTTGTTACATACCATGATTGAGAATTCGATCAACTCAAATACAATTTGTTGTATTCAACTCCCCATTTACTTTGGGTTTACTGGGCTCTTTAAGTTGCTGTTTTATTTTCTATCAGCAAGACCTACCATGCTGTTATTATATTGTTCTTTACTAAATGCCAGGTTAGAGCCTTTATATTAAATCTGCAATTTTGCAAATTTTTTTGGCAGCAAAATATCGATAGACAACATATTTCAACAGATAATTATCAAATGTATATGTAAGTCAGACGAATTCCAAAGTTTCCTGAAGTTAAAACCATACAATGTATATAAGAAGTGGACTGTGACGTCACCCATCGGTTTGTGGACTTCTGTTTTGAAGCCTCGAGTTCGGCATTTTGGCCATCAATATCTTGTTTTTTTTGCAACCAGAAGTGACACGAGAGGGTGGAGCTAAGCACAACTGAACACTTAATAAGATGTTTTTAGGTGACCAAAATGTTACAATTAACTTTCATGAACTGAAAACCCACTGTGAAAGGGTTAAAGTTGTAAGACGAAAACACGGACAACTCCCAGACCGGACAACGCCGTCATCATGCTGTATTGAAGAAGACTTGAAACTAGCGATTGAGACCATAAACTCATGTTTACAATGTTTACTGAGGTAATAAATCAAGTGGGAAGTAGGGTCATTTTCTCATTGACTTCTATACAATCAGACTTCTTTTTACAACCAGAGGAGTCGCCCCCTGCTGGCATATTACAACAGTTAATAATCAAATAATTTGTCATTAGTCAGACGAGTTTCAAAGTTTCCTGAAGTTAAAACTTGATTCTTTTCAACCACCTCTGTCACAAACTCATGTCAGGTGTCACCATAACTAGCTTTTATGACTTGATGGTGAGATAAAGACAATTTGTACACCTATGGCTATTCTATTCATCACGGCTATCCATACATGTATGGCTGAATTGGCTAGAAATAACAGTTTAATACGAGTCAGGATTTTTGGGTGGCATTTCTTCCAATGTTTTGAAAAATTTAAGAGTCATGCAAAGAGAAAATAGTGTGAGAAAGAAGATATAAAGTGCACATCCAAGCTTTGAATCCCAAGAGCTGCATTTTGCATTAGCATAAATGTATTCTTAGCATGCCAAGCACTATAGAGCCGTGATATAATGTGCCATCACTGCAAGGTGGAGGGAATCCATTAAAGACAGGCAGTCACGCTAAAAAGGGCCGGAATAAGCAGCACTGGAACGGTCACGTAATGTTTGTCTGTCATTCACAGCAGCTGCAACACGCACTTCTTTTATCTGAAAGTAAACAAACCCAACACATGGGCTTTGTGACAGCCCATGCTATTCCATGTACACGTTTTATCTATTAACCCCAAACGGCAGACTAATTCACTTCTTAATAAGCCGGGTGCTCGAGTCAGCGGCGAGCCAAGAAGCAATCATACATGAAGAAGTCAGTCAGAGGAGAACACGCGGTATCTGTGGTTATGAATATGAATACAGAGGCTGGGAACACAGACTGAGAAATGAGGAGTGTTTGAAGAGTGCAGATAGGAGATGCAACACCTCATGGAAAGAGTGTAATGTCATCGCCTCTTCTCCCCTGTTTTTCTGTGTGATATATGTGTACTAACAATTTCTAGATGCATCGAAATTTATGGGCAAAGGTTATTCACTTTCACATCTAACTGCAAAAAAAAAAAATCTTTTTTCAATTTGCAAATTGGATGGAAAACACAGGTTATTTATCGACAAGGTGACACAGTATGACATCTATGGACAACTACCAAGTAGGGCTGGGCGATATGCCCAAAACCTTCTATCATGATATATGCCATTTCATATCTTGATAACAAAATATCACGATATAGCATGTTTTCTGGTAATTCCATAAATTAATAGTCTATATGAAATAACCACATGATAAAGACTATTTTTGGGTGTGAATTAAATACTTGACAAAAGAAAAGTACTGAGTATTTTCTCATTTAATTAAGAACTTTAGTGCAAAATGAACATAATAGTTTCAAGTGAACTTGTGAAGAAAAAGATGGATGAATTAATATTTCCATATATACACATTTGTTTATCACATTGAACTAAGTGGTAATGTAAAGTGTGATGTAAAAACAAAACCGCAATCTTCAAATTATATTCCCTCAAAATATTTCACATCACATTTTCTGAGAAATTTGAGTTAGAATGTGCTCGTTATTATGAATTTAGACGACGTCATTGTGTATCACGATATCTTGATATATGATTTCATCACAATACGATTCAGTTGAAAGACGATAAATAAGATAAATTATCTTTTAAACGGCTCTGTTGAATACTCAATTCTGATTGGTCAATCACAGCGTTCTACGGTCTGTTATTTCTTTATAACAGACCATTGCTATATATAACAGACCGTTGCTATGTATAACAGACCGTTGCTATGGACGCAGTTCTAATGGCGGACTATGGAGGACTATTTTTGTGTAAAATTATTGATTTCTTAAGTAAGTAGCTGTGTAATAAGCGGGATAATGAACAGTTATTAATCGCCCAGCCCTGCTACCAAGTAGGGATTTTAATTTTAAGGAAATAAATAACATCAATAAATGATTTCATCACAAATGGGGTTTTCTCCATCAAACTTTTCAACTTCAACATTTGGTGCTGGGAAATTGCAAAGGGCATTTTTCACTATTTCCTGACATTTTTTAAGTAACCAATTAATTGGAAAATAATTGACAAATTACACAAAATTGAGAATTATTGTTAGTTGCAGTCCTGCTACTGCGTGCATCATCCATTCATTCATTCATTCTGACATATTTTTTGTTGCTTTTGGTGCTCTTTATCACTGAATGTTGTGTAGTAAAAAAAAACATAATCATGTGTGAAAGGAGAAATAAAAAGATTTGGGTTGTCAGGGTTTAAACATGATTAACTACTATTATGGTTTCATTGGAGAGACTGTGATGGCTTTCATCTGCTGTCTGCAGGTGTGTTTGTGTGTGTGTGTGTGTGTGTGTGTGTTAGCTGACTAATTGGACATGGCAGGCGCTTTGTTCTGGGTTAAGGTACTTAAGACCTGGTAGAGAGGCAGGAGAGCGTGTTGGAGAAGGAGATTTTCTGTGTTTATTTGATGGTAAATTAAACCATTGAGTGTCTAATGTGATTGCAGTGAGCATGATAATACATCAAGAGCATGTGGAGCTCGTCTCTCCTCCTTTCATCCATCTCCGTCCTCCCTCCATCTCTTCACACTTGCACCTCATCCTTCTTCAACCTCGCTTCAAATCCCTCATTTCTCCACCGCACTTCATTTCCTCGTCTCTCCTCTGTCTTGACATTACTTTCCTTTCCTCCTTCTTTCTATTTAGCATAATCACCTCTTGTTTTCTCTCCTCCTCTGCAGTCCTCTCCTCTTTTAATATACCTCCTTACAACTCTCTTTGCAGCCACTTCCGCCCTTCTCTTCTCATCTCATCATCTATACTCTCTCCTCTTTTCAGCACCTCTCTCCCTCTGTCACTAGCCTCTCGTTCATCTCTCATTCCTCTTCTCTCCTTCTACTCTGCCTTTTCCTCCGAATCCACACTATATATGATGCTCAAATGACTTCTTCTTACCATCTGATCTCATCCATCTCAGTATCCATTTATTCACACAGCCTGACAGACAGGCCATCAGTGGATCTGTCGACATTACCTTTAGATTAATAGATCAATGTTCTCATCCGGCCATGGTATCTTAAACCTGGAGTCAGGTGCTAAAACACATCAGACTTGAGGTTTTACTGGGCAGCTTGAAAGTTTATTTAAGAAGGAGCACATAATGTGGATGAGTCAGCAGCCTTAATCCACATTTTTTCCTTGTTATATTTTCTCTTGCTTTTTTTTTTTAACTCTGTAAGATGCAAATGTTTAGAAATGTATGCATAAAATGTGAAGTGTTACTTGAAACGTCACTTGGTTTGAAATAGATTCAGGATGTCTGCAAGTTTGACAAAGCCGAAATCAACCTGTTTCAGGCCGTTTTAAAGGATAAATCTGGTGATATTGTATATTTTTCTTATTACCAACAAATCTTATTAAAAAAACAAAAGCAACAATGAATAAAAAAGCCTGATATATCTTATTTTTCAGTCCCATGGAGCTCCCATTGTTGTTCAAATGTTGTCAAAATATATCAAAGATCCACTCTGTTACACTGGTTGTTTCTTCATTAGCATGAACATTGGCACAAATGCACTATTTATTCCTGTTTCAGCAGCCTAATGTTTGCTAAATACAGTTCCCGGTTGTACATTTTAGAGAATTATTTAGCTTTTTTTTAGTGGATATATATTATTTGTGGCCTGATTAAATTGCTGGGAAAGTCAGAAAGTCTTGAGACACAGTGTTATTTTTGGTCTTTTTAACAGGATTTGTTGACAATAACACATATAAAGAATATTGCCAGCCTTATACTTTAACACTGTGTTTAAGACCAAGTTTAAGACAGTTTTGAAAACAAAATAAACATGATATTAAACTGGGAAAATAAGAGTTATACGACTATAAAGGGGAACTATAATGTGAAAAAAGGCTATTTTTATGAGGTAGATTACAGAAACTGACTTCCCCCTGAGCAAGGTATCATTTGCCTTAGTGCTCACACATTGTTGTTATTCTAGGCAGCTGCAAAGTGTAAATGTTACAGATTCTGTGATTGTGAAGCAGGATATTCTAGAAAAAATATTGTGAAACTTCAACTGGGTAAATACTGGTAATAAAAATACACAAAACAACTCCTATTTGAATAGAACAAGCTTTCCTCAGCAGATATTTGAATATATAGAGAGAGAGAGAGTAGCAGACTACTTCCTGCTCTGTGTGAGAGAGTTTGTACTTACTAGAACAGGACGTGGTTAGCCTCATGTCTCTCATACCTGGCCGAGGTACACATCGACCTGAGACAAAAAGACAAAGTTGTTCACTTTTTCTCTCCAAACACATCTCTAACACATTCTTAGCTCTAACAATCCATCACACATCCTAAACTTTTTCTTAGAAAGGCACCGAGCTCTCCCATTTCAGACACCATCATTACTGTCTGTCAGCTCAGAGAGTTAAAGTGACCCGCTGGCTGCAGCCCAACATACATTTCCCTTTTTTTGGTCTAAGTTGTAGCAGAATTTTGCTGCGTCTTTGGTCGATTGAACCCAATTACAAGAGAACCAGGGTCTGTAAACACAAGTCAAATTGACTCACAAGTACTGTATCTTACTAACTGGAGAGAGGTTTGGTTCATTTTATCATTCATTTATCAACAGCTGTCTACTGGATGTTCATATCTGCCTCTGTTTGTCCATTGTGAATTCACTTCTCGTAAATGGTTCACATTATAATCTCACACCATTGTTTGCTCTAATGTGAACAGTCCTGTTCAAATGTCATTGTTGTCACCTGCTGCACCAAAACCAGCAAAGAAAACATTCCAGACTTAAGGCGGAACATTTCAGACATGCTTGGTATGAACGTGTGAATGTCTAAAAGACGTCATTTGAATGATAAAGCCGGGGTGGAAAACCAACCTCGGGCAAAAGGTATTTGAAAACATATTTTAAGCACTCTTAAACCTGTTTGGTGAGGGTGTGCCACATATAACAATTCATGCAGAAAGTAAGCCTAAAGGCTAATCTACATTTATTTTGGTAAGATGATACTGTGAATGACACCTCATTTGATAGTAGCAAAGCAAAACTCAGAAAAAAATCAAAAGCTTGTAACACTTAATGCCTTTTGACTCACCTTAGCTGATGTTCCCTGAGGTGAGAGAGGACGTCCATGTGGTAGAGGTGGCAGTAGATGGTGTGCAGGTCCTGCAGGACAGAAAGACAAAGACAATGAAAATCTATGTGAGTGAACATTCATCACAGTCCACCAGCAAAATACTACATATAAGAGAAATTATTAAATTATCTCACATTTACACACACACACAAAACCCGCGAACCCAAAGACATGGCGTGAACACATGCTGCAGTAATCTGTGCTACTATCAGAGGTGGGACCAAGTCATTGTTTTGCAAGTCCCAAGTCAGGACTGATAAGTCTCAAGTCAAGTACCAAGTCAAGACTGATAAGTCTCAAGTCAATTCCCAGGACAAGACAGGTAAGTCCCAAGTCAAGTCCCAAGTCAAGACAGGCAAGTCCTGAGTCATGTCCCAAGTCAAGTCCTAAGTCAAGACAGACAAGTCCTTAGTCAAATCCCAAGTCAAGACAGGCAAGTCCCAAGTCAAGACAGGCAAGTCCTGAGTCAAGTCCCAAGTCAAGTCCTAAGTCAAGACAGACAAGTCCTTAGTCAAATCCCAAGTCAAGACAGGCAAGTCCCAAGTCAAGACAGGCAAGTCCCAAGTCAAGACAGGCAAGTCCCAAGTCAAGTCCTAAGTCAAGACAGACAAGTCCTTAGTCAAATCCCAAGTCAAGACAGGCAAGTCCCAAGTCAAGACAGGCAAGTCCCGAGTCAAGACAGGCAAGTCCCGAGCCAAGACAGGCAAGTCCTGAGTCAAGGCCCAAGTCAAGGCCCAAGTCAAGACAGGCAAGTCCTGAGTCAAGTCCCAAGTCAACAAGTCAAGACAGGCAAGTCCCAAGTCAAGTCCCAATTCAAGACAGAGAAGTCTCAAGTCAAGTCCCAATTCAAGACCGAGAAGTCTAAAGTCAAGTCCAAAGTCCTAAACAAGTCATAATGTGCTCTTCACCAAATGTAATGCCATTTTAACAACAGACTGGCGCCAACTGACGCTCAGTAACAAAACGTTGGTTCTTCATTGGTTCAAAACAAAGTGGATCTGGGGAATTGAGTGTCGACGTGCTGGGAATGAATAGTGTTAACGTTGGTTGATTCAGTAAATGAAGGGAAATTCATTGATAAAGTATTTTCAAGTCAAAAGTCTCAAGTCCAAGTGAAGTCACGAGTCATTGGTGTTAAAGTGAAGTTGCAAGCCTTTTTTATTTTGTCAAGTCTAAAGTCATCAAATTTGTGACTTGAGTCCACACCTCTGTGCTGCTACTAGTGGGAAGCCAATTCACAAACAAACTTCACTGCCATTTCAAACAATATATATTCACACAAACATTTGCAAAAGCTGCAAACTGCTCAGAGAGTGTTTAGTATTTAAAAAGAGTGAAAGCTTTTAAAAGATTAGCTCATTGTTTAGAGTGTGTGGAATGTCTCAGCACCATGTAAATCACATCTAGCCACTTGGACCATGCCACACACTGCCTATCAAATCGACACCCTCGAAACCAGACAGGCAGGCATACCACTTATGTACGCACATGACAGCAGCGAGACGAGCGCAGATATATCCACCCACGGACTTAAAATAGGACCCTATCAGGGCCAGCTGTCACAACATTAAGAGGCTGACAGAGTGTTTACGTGAAAGGAACAGCTTCATGTAAGCATCTGTAGGATCAAACAAACAGAGCAGCTATTCAGGCCACAGGGCAACTACTTTAAACAGGTGGACTGCACGGATGACTGGTTATGTTCACACACATGCTGTCACACACACAGACACACACAGGCCAGTTCATTACAGACATGAACCCATGACATTCCAGCCTAACCCACGCTATACGGGATATTTGAAGAGAAGAGTTCATAGTAAATCAGCAGGTTAAAGTAAAAGTTAGAAAGAAATATGCTTATTTGTTTTCTTGCCAAAAGTTAGATGACAGGATAGATACCATCCTCATGTCCGTATGGTAAATATAATACTATCACCAGCAGACTGCTAACTTAGCTTAGCACAAAGACTGGAAACAGGGGGAAACAGCTAGCCTGGCTCAGTCCAAAGTGAACAAAATCTGCCTACCATCACCTCTAAATGCGACGATTGATCGCTTTACGGGGAATTATGTGCCGGACTATTTCTTGGTCGGGACCAGTAACATCCTGGAGTCTATGCTGGTTGCCTGGCAACGTGTTCTGGCCTTTGGACGGATCCAGACTAGCCGTTTCCCCCTTTTTCCAGTCTGGGAGCTGCTGGAAGTGTAAATTGTAAGCGCAAAATTACAACAGGTCTTTGATTAAGAATGGTCATTATTTTATTCACTTAATTTACTGTATTTAAGTTGTAAAATTGTATTCTATTTTATTGTTATTTTCACGTATTTTATTGTATTTAAGTTGCATAATTTTATTCAATTTTATTGTTATTTTTGTAATCACTTATTTTATTGTATTTAAGTTGTATAATTTTATTCTATTTTATTGCTATTTTATTAATATAGTTTTACATTTTATTCTGTTGTTATAGCTTTTAATTCTATTTTATTCTATTTTTATTATTATTTTATTGTCTCTCGTGCATTGGTCCCAAATGATCAAATTATTAAATTGCTGAATTGTTTTTGTCTTTTCTGTTGTTTTCACGGTTAACTGGATAAGTCTAGTTCCCAAAATGTCAAACTTTTCCTTTAAAGCCCGTCTACTATAAGTCTGAACCCAAATCATCAGTCTCCATCCTTCCTGTCATTCTGTAGCCAATGTAGAAGTCCAGCATCATGCATTTACATATTTCCTGTACTTATAATTGGAACGGTCTGCTAAAAGTCAGCAGTTGAGCCAAATAAAAAAAAAAATCAAGTGACCAGGAGCCAAGAAGCTGCGCTTTCAACCTCTGACAGCTGAAACAAGAAACAAATGTTTTCCCTAAAAATCGTCCTTCTCCAGGATAAAACCAAAGCACAGCTGCAGTTTAGCAAGAACAGACAAAACAAAATGGGACAGCTACAGTGCACTAATCTGAACTAATGAATCAGAAAATCCTTCGAGGACAAATTCATATTTACAGTGTGTTGGAACACCATTTCCTCACTACTGGTTTTGTTTACACAGTACTTAAGCAGATTGAGGATTTGTGTTTCAGTCTGAAATGTATTGTCAAGCATTTCACACAAATACTGAGAGCCAGACAAAACTTTTATGTGTACTTTGAGGGTGTGTTACTTGAAGCCACACATCATATAAGCAAATATACAGACATTTTATGAAGTATGAGATTATGGATTATATGTTTAAACAGGTAACAGCAGATATGTTTTCTCTTATACACGATATAAACCCCTTAAGCCACTTTAATACCATTTTGATAAGGTTGTAATAAACACTGGCGAGACTTGCAAAACTTGGAAACAAGCCTCCACAAATCTCATCAGTGGTGTCTGAGATATGATAAAGGGCATTACAGGTTGGTGAAAGAATTAAGTATTGAAGTATTGCAGGGTATTACAGCTGTATGACAGCAATACGTCACAATCAATACAGCAGAGAGAGACCAAAAGAGAAAGGGGCATGCTTTTGTGAAACTGAGTCAAGCAGTGGGAGCCAGAGGAAGCAGAGCTGAACACTGGGGACGGGGGAGCCTTTAATGCAATGAACCAACACACCTCTGATGTGTTGTTGGCTCTGTCTGACACAGGAAGGAAGGAAGGAAGGATTTGGGGGAAGAGATGGAGTAGAGAGAAAGAAGGGAGTGAACGGAGACGGCGTCAGACAGAGGAAAATACCAAGAGAGAGAGACAGAAACTAGAGAGGTAGAAACGTCCAACCCTCACCCTAATGTTGACACTAGAGTACTTCCTTGTTTCATGAATGAAGTGGTACGCAAGTTGTAGTTGCCGTGGCGTCTGTGTTTGACCAGTCAGCAACGGTGAGCCCTGCAAACCTTGACCCTCAAATTTCTGAACTTTTGGAAAGTACTCCCTCCAAAGAAGGGACTTTTTATTTTAGCACCTGGAGCTACATTTAGTTTCTGGTTCCTCCGATCTAAACACAGGTTTAGTTTCTCAGTTTCTCAAAAGGTTCTTGCCCCCCTGGGAAAGTTCCTGTGATTGAAACACCCTATTGGACTGTGATAAACTAAAAACAGGTGGACTACTCCTCCTAAAGGTGGGGGAATACAGCATAGTATCGCGATATTTTGCGTGGCAATATTGTATCAATACATGGACGTCAAGAATCAATCTTTTATGATATAAACTATTGACCTCTTAATAATCAGAAGTAGTAGTGGGCTCAGTCTTAAAGCTAGAGTGAAGCTGGTATCATATAAAACTACAAAATCTAAGGAATCAATTGGTACCAACCATGTAATGTTAGCTTGTCGGGAAGAACGCTAAATAACGCTCCAAAGTTACGTACAATTTTGACGAGAAAAACCTGGCATGGCCATTTTCAAAGGGGTCCCTTGACCTCTGACCTCAAGATATGTGAATGAAAACTCTGAGATGAACAGAGTTAAAACTGCATCTTATTAGACAAAAGAGATGTTGACAAACTGCATAATTTGCAGTTGAAAAAAGGTAATAAATCACAAGATATACCATCGCAATACTCAGCACATCGTAAAATGTTTAAAGTCACAATAAGATCATATTGTGACTTAAGTATCGTGATAATATCGTATTGTGGGGCCTCTGATAATCCACACCACTGATTTCTCTCACCATGGTTATATCGCAGGGTGCTTAAATCCTCACTATGGTTCATTCTTTCATGCATTTCACGCAATTGAGTAGATATAGCTGATACTCTTCCTACTTAAGAGGAACCGATTTAGTTCCCTTTAAGAGGAAAGCACAGCTAGCTCTTTAAGACGCTAAAAACTGGGCGCTCTGTCTCACACATTTAAATAAAAGCTAAACGCTGACGGATAGAGAGCTTGACCTGGCCGGCCTCTTTACAGAGAGAGAGTTGTAAGCTCCGTTTACTGACCCTGAGGCATGAACAGTGAGCGGAGAGCAGAGAAAGGCATGTGAAAGCCTGGTTCACGGCGGTGAGGAAGTGGAACCGTATTGACTTCAACTCACAGTTAACTGGGTTAGTGAGCACAACAAACTGCTGCAGTAAGCACTCCTGTCATGTTGCTGAGCGAGCATGTGTGAGTGTGTGTACAGTAAGTGTGTGAATGTCAGGACATACTGGCCTGAGGCGACTAGCTAGCATGGGGGCTCAGAGTAGATGAGACAGCCCCAATACCAACCTCACCCCTGGTTGTTAGCGTGTTACATTAAATATTCTGCCTGATTCAAAAAGACACAGTAGTACCAACCACGTTATTTCACCAGTGACACTATAATGTGGCCCAGACACATTTATCTACACAGATCTAAATACGCAAGTATGCTTCCTTAAAGGCCCCCTCTGCTCAAAAATGTGGATATTTATAGATTCAGATCTTTTTAATGAAGTAGAATGAGTAGATGCTTCTGTGTGTATATAACACTGAGTGCAAATTTTTAGACAAAACAAAGGTGGCGTGAGGCGATGCAACTGGTGGCCTTCGTCGCCGCTAGTTCTTTGATGTCGGGTAGGTGTGTCTGGGCCTTAAGGTGACATTTTAAAATTTTTATCTCACCAAAAAGTCCAAAACCCAGATATATAAAGCGGCAAATCCAAAACATCTGAGAGGCTGGAACCAGCAAATGTTTGCGATAATGACCATAAGTGAATTTTCACAATTGAAGTCAATTCAATTTCTGTTGTTCGACAGAAAAGGAAAATAAAAAGTCTTGAAATAACCCATAGATAGCTCAACCTGCACAATAACCTCTCCTCGTAAAGTAAATATATGAATTTATTTTACTGCATGACCCTTAAATAACACACATAGAGCTTCTACTACTACTAATACTACTACTGCTGCTACACACGCCCATGAAGTCAGCTGCCCCAGTTTCACTTATTGATTAGTGTAAAGCAGGTCATCAATAGATCCAGACAGACAGATAGCAGGATGTCCAAGGAGGGGATCTCTGCCTTGCTGTTTTAGTCAGTGGTCTCCCAGAGAGAGAGGATGGTAATGTGAGATCACTGCACCGCCCACGCCAATCTCTCTCTCTCACTCTGCCCTCAATACATATATACACAGCCTGGACTTGAGCTGAGGGTGTGGTAGCTGTGGTCTGGTTTCCGGTGGCCTACGCTAGGGAAACGATCCCCATATTTTAATGTAGAAGTGTCAGTCCACATATCTATTCCGCAGTGGCGCCTCCATTCCCAACCCACATGGAAAACCTCACCCAGAAAGTAAAACACAGCTAGTTAAAAATGCAATCTTGTTGTTAAATATGCACAGGATTCACGTTTAGAAGATTATGACAGTAATTTTTACATGTCTTAACATACAAACTACTATGAAACATCTCTGATGCACCCGATTTGACAAATCTTTTGGATGTCCAATACTAGACATGTATTGCAGATGTGTGAAAATATAAATGCAAACATATTTTTAAACAGTTCCGGTCTAGGTTTTAGGGCTGTCCTCGACCAAAAAAATTCGACAAAACACTCTAAACGTGATTTTATCGACTATGCGATCAGTTGATCGACAGATCTGTAAAACTGAGTTTCTCCACAAAGAATAACACAAAAGCACCACTTTAAATCTAGTGTTTACCAGAGATGTGCTCATAAGTTTCTTGGAAATAAGTCATTCGGCATGAAAAATGACAAAATAAATCTTAGTCGACTAAGATCAAAACGAGAGATTAGTTGACTAATCAACTAAGAGGGGGCAGCCCTACTAGTTTTACATGAGCAACTATCAAAGCCATGTCCTTCATGTCATTAGCTTCAAGCCCACGTGCCATGTATTGTTGTCTCATTGTCCTCTCCTCCCTCTGGACCGCACAGGGCAGCGGAGCAACCCTCCTCAGTGACTTCTGACCTTTGACCTGTCCTCCCTGGAGGCTGATGTAGTGGCCCGACAACCCCATCTGTGATTAGGACATCACATCCTCAGGAGAGACATCCATTAAATCATCACCAGATGAGGCCGTAGCATTTCATTTAAACCCGTCTGATATGGCCAAAATCAAACAGCGGGAAAAACGTATTTTACTCTTTGAGAATGGAATCACTCATATTTTGATTGAGGGTGCTTACGTTCCTAAATAGTTGGATGTTTTGCAGAATCTGTCTCAATTTACTATACACATTTACTATTATACTGATATTGCTTTTAAAGTGACATGTGTGAGAATCAGAACAAAGATGCTGAGTTACTTTGTAACAGCAGTCCTCAGATTTTCCTGCTTTATTTGAAGTTGCATGGCTTCACAGCACATGAGCAGAATCAAACCAGATTAAAAAAAAAAAAGACTTTTTCTCCAAGTTACTAAAGTGGACTCTTTGAAGATGCGACTAACTGCAGAAATATCTAAAAAATCGAGTCTAATCTGATCCTCAGAAGTGCAGCTGTCAAACTAAAAATAAGACAAATGGATCTGATCATCAGTGATGCTCTGAGCTCGCTGTGCTTGTCCCGGTGTGTGTGCTGACAGACGCCAGCATGTGTGTGACTCAGGTATTTAAAGTGCTGCTGCCACCTCCTGGCAGAAAGATTTGGTCCAGCAGATAATGTGTATATACACATTTAACTAAACTAAGAAGGATTAGGGCAGCAGCTACCCAGACAGCAAGAACACATTGAAAAAAATGACAGTAGAAATGTTTGTTGCTATTTACAAGTACATTACCGCAGTAGAAAAAGTGATGTGAAACCAGTTTGCTGCCTGCGTCAGAGCTGTCCCGACCACAGAACTTGAATCTTAATTTGGTGATCTGCATTTTACAGTAACAGTAGATCTATATGTGTTAGCTTCTAGCACCCATAACCCTGACAAGATATACTGACGTTTTGACACGAGGCCTGCTAAAGTATGCCTGTTACTCATACATCAACATGCCGTGGCAGCACAGAACAAGGAGCAGTCGTACAAAAGCAAGTTGTTGCAGTGCAGAGGTTGTTGTCCCACCCACCATATTTCTCCCTTTCCCATCAAGACACAGCCTTCTACTAACACAGTATTCATGATATGATGAGGCACTCCTACATGAGTAAGAATTAAACCAGCTACTGTTGTGCAAAAACCTTCCAACTCTGGAGGCTCTGTTTTTTTATTTCTATCTTGAACTGGTTGTAATTTGAGCGGTTCTTTATGTACCGGGTATGTTTAATGTCCCTGAGGCCAGTAAAATCCGTTCAAACACTTTGTGGACTGTATGAAAAGCGTGGGAAGATTTTACAGTTAGGCAAAGTAGGCAACTTCCGGGAGCCCCCAACTAAAAGCGCCCCAAACAGCTATAGATTTATTATGATGCTACTTACAATCTACTTCTACTTCAGAGGAAAACATTGTAGTACTACATTTACATGGCAGAGAAATGTTACTGGTTACATTGCAGATTCAGATTTGACTCAGTATATTAGAAGTGAAACCTCCACCTTGAACAGATGTTAAGTTCTGTGCTGATAAGGCCTCTCTTTCACTCTTCACTTGTAGTAAACATTTGAATGCAGACTGTGCATACTGTACAGTATTAATAGTTTTATTTAAGAAAACAGTTTTTTTTGAGTAACATTCCCAGTTAGAGAAAGGGTGAAAAGTAAAGCAAGACGGTATTTGCCTGAGGCCCCAAAATCACTAAATCCACCCCTGAAGAAAAGCATGGATGTAAGAATATCGTTGCTTTGAGCTGGTTTAATTTATATGCCATATAATGTACGGCGGGGTCATGACCCTGTGGTGGCAGAAAAAAACATTCAAAACCCGTTGCAGAGTTCAAAATTATTCCACTGCATCTTTGTGAGAAATTGACTTTCAGGAGGAACCAGCTGAGCCGGCCTTTGTAGAGAGTTCAATCCCCCCTCGGCCCACTGCCGCCTCCACCAGAATGTACAGTATGCCAGTCGAGTCTGTCACTGACACAGAGAGGATATTGTAGACAGGCAGATACAACACGTCCATTCAAGCCGGCAGAACAAACAGCTTGGCTAACATCCTGCCTGCACAGCCAGCCTTTTAACATTTACATTACATAGACTACTGACTCCCCAAGCCTTAGTGTCAACATTGTGCTGGGCTATAGCATAACAGGGCTAAAAGCCAGGGACCAAAATGCTTTAGTGAATAGTATATTCAGAATGCATACATTTTAATTAGAGCTGTCAATCAATGAAAATATTTAATCGTGATTAATCGCATGATTGTCCATAGTTAAAAGTTTTTATCTGGTCAAAATGTACCTTAAAAGGAGATTTGTCAAGTATTTAATACTCTTATCAACATGGGAGTGGGCAAATATGCTTGCTTTATGCAAATGTATGTGTATGTTTATTATTGGAAATCACATAACAACACAAATATTGTCCAGAAACTCTCACAGGTACTGCATTAAGCATAAAAAATATGCTCAAATCATAACATGGCAAACTCAAGCCCAACAGGCAACAACAGCTGTCAGTGTGTCAGTGTGCTGACTTGACTATGACTTGACTTCACTGCATGTGATTATCATAAAGTGGGCATGTCTGTAAAGGGGAGACACGTGGGTACCCATAGAACCCATTTTCATTCACATATCTTGAGGTCAGAGGTCAAGAGACCCCTTTGAAAATGGCCATGACAGTTTAAATACAAATAAAAAAAGAAGGTGGGAAAAAAAGAGTAGACCTTTTTCTAAAAATTAGGAGTTGGAACGAAGCTCTCTATGCATTGCACATAAGCGCAACTACAGTAAATCATCACATGGGATAAATATTAGAGCTATAAAAGTCCTGTATAAAAGCCATTTAAGCTGGTACATGTTTAAATATTTTGACATGGTCGGCAGACTAAAAACACACAGCCCTGCATGCTTGAAACAGTAAATGTTACATCAAGTGTCTCTGTGGGAAACCACTGAAGTTACAGCATCCCACAGAACTTTCCAATACTCAGCCTGTATACCATAGAAACAGGTCAACTCTACTCTATAATCTGCGCCATAGTACTGTAAGCCACTATTATACACAGCTGCACAGGACGGAGACGCTCTGTTTGAGTTTCATTAATGGACACGGGGACTGCAAACAGGCCTCAACAGAAATGTCAGCTTGTCAGAGGTTGCATGAGATGGGGATTCAGCGTGAGTGCTCTCTACTGTACCATAAACCGGAGTGAGCCGGTGAGTCAACGGAATTAGATGAGCTTAAGTAGCTATCTATGATTGACATTTAATAGGAAACTCGTGACAAGCAGTTGAGGGGCCTGAACTCCACCAGTTGAACAAACTAAAGGGGACATATCATAAAAAAACTCACTTTTTCAGTGCTTGTGCATATGGGTATCTGGAGTGCCGACCAACCCACAAACTGTGAAATAAGACGACCCAGTCAGTTTTTTTATGGGCTGCCTGGATCAGAAAACATGTGATTGAAGAAGCTATTCAGATTTGGCTCCCCTTTATGTCACGAGCAGGCTCATAGGAATATACCGCCCACCACTTGAGAACTACCTTTGCAAAGATGCACCATATTTTGCTTGCAAGCCAATCAGAGCAGACTGGGCTTTTTCGTGAGGTAGGCTTTCCGCAAGTAAGTCAAGGAAAGCTATCCGCCACACTGGCGGGTAAATGTTTGTACCAAAATAGTCATGGTATAAAAAACAATGCTCTGAGTCTCTACAGCTTTGGTATCATTCACGGGCACGCTGCTTCTGTCCTCTGCTACCAGATGTGTTTTTAAACTGACCGTGTCGAGCGCTCCTAGTTTCGTGTCACTGTTAACCGTAAACGGGACATCAGCTACTCCGCTAAACTATCACTTGCCGCCGGTCAAATTGACTGTTTTGAGATCAAGACTTCTTGAGTTGTATTCAGGCTTGACTTGATTAACAGTTGATCAATATATTAAAATAATTTTGCTCTGGTCTCTTCTTTAATTTTGTAGCCAGTTCAACATAATACTTTATTATCTCAATGAAATGTACTTAAATTAATATATATGAGACCCAAAAAGGCAATTTATTGTCTGGGCCAGTAAAAAATATGCTTGGCCGGTGGATTTTCTTCATCTACTAGGCCTCTTGGAGTCAAAAAGTTAAATTCGGACCCTGAATACAGGTATATTCAGAACATTAAATCATGTAAACATGTTTCAAGTATGAACTGGAAACTAGCAGGATATGTCGCCTTTAATGTCTGTGTGCTTTATGCAATGTTTTTATGTTCCACCACCTAGTTAGCTGTTATGGCGCTTGTCCGCCTGTGTGTCTGAGTGTGTGGAGAAATATTCATGTGAACACAGCAAAGTAAAG
This sequence comes from Adelosebastes latens, assembly GCA_916700685.1. Lineage (NCBI taxonomy): Eukaryota > Metazoa > Chordata > Actinopteri > Perciformes > Sebastidae > Adelosebastes > Adelosebastes latens. The sequence continues at coordinate 3,645 of CAKAKR010027986.1, read as the reverse complement.
AGCATGATACATAATAGAAACTCAACACTACTCAACACCACCAGGTTTCCCACAAAGACTAGATGATTAGATTAGATTTTTGAGCACCTTCTTTTGTAGAAATTACTATAATTTAATTATTTTGAGACATGAAATTCACGTCAATGAGCCGATAAGACATTTGCTAATCAAAGCATTAAATAAGTTGACTGGTTATGTTTACTACATTATATTATGGTGCTTGTGACAGCTGAAATGCTTCTCGTTTGTAAGCTATTACAAACTACACATTTATTCTAGATAAAACATCATGTTAGAATCAAATAAAACACAGCAGAAGAGAAAAAATATATCCACGGTCTTTACTCACAGCTGCACAATCTCCTTACCAGGCAGCTCAAGAGAGAGCTTAGCATCAAGCACGATATAACGTTAATATTCCTAAAGCCTTCATGGGTTAAACCTACAACGGCCGACAAGGTCAACTATGATCCCATGGTATCATAACTCCAGACAGGATCATTATCCATACAACACAGCAGCTCAGTGACAATCCCCTGCTCCACCGCGCAGTACGGCCTTATCAGTCAGCATCAGTGTGAGGTTTCAAGCACACTTGCAGCACTTAAATCTTTAATCCCCCTCTTTTTGCTCACAGCTCAGCCTCTTTTCTACTCAACAAAGAAATTATTTTCAGGAGCAGACCCAGGTTGAAAAAGAGGGGCTCGCATAAAAGATCTTTTTCAAGCTCTCACCACAATGTGATCCTGCAGACACACACACATGAATTTGAAATCATTTAAAGCAGCGCGCCGCAGAGTGACACTAGCCAACGTCTGCTAAGCGAAAAAAACCCTGAAAACAAATACAGTGCAAGTCCTGGATCCTGAGAGTTTTTCCGCGCTGAAAACTAAAAGAGGTGGGTTCATAAAAAGCCGAGTGACGACAGTGGTGGTGCTGGCGGTGGAGCGGGCTATGGAAACAGCGGGAAGGAGGGGAGGGAGAGAAAAGAGAACTTGTACTTGACTCAGACTGGCATATGAACTGGACGACTATATGCTTGTCAAATCACCAAAACATGTGGCGTTGAGGAAAATACCAGCCCTAAACACGGCTAAATAGACCAAGATAGATGTGAATAGAGGGTATGAACACTTCCTCTTTAGAAGACGGTTACTTAGAAATAAGTAGAAGTCTTTCAGATGAATCACTACCTCCCTGCTGGGATTTTTACACACAGTCACTTTGCAAGTGCAGTAATATAATCTCTGACTTTGTATTGGGAAGGTCTGCTCCTCTTTTACTCCTTCAGTACTAGAACAGAGGGTAAAGAAGAGTGAGTCTGGTACAGAAAGCACCACACCAGCTGCCGTGCCTCCACCGGCCAAACCAAACAGCCACACACACGCAAAAACACTGCCACACAGAAATGGAAAATCTGACCCTTTATGTAATCTTAGCTGCAGTTTTTTTTTCTTTGCTGAAATGAATGAAGTAGGCATAGGAAGTTTTCTTTTCGCCTGCAATGAACTTTCTGTGGCAGTGGGGGAAAGTGCACATTGACATTTTAAGCTTTTGCTTGAAAACGTTCTGTTATTCCATCTAAGCAATCCACCAAAATCAACTTCTGAAAACATTTTAAACGAGAAATAGGCCATGCCACTGCTGAATCATTTTCATTTTTAATTTTAGAGCTAGATCGCCTCATTGTTTCACAGCTTGGTCCAAGTTTCGTGAGCCGGACACGTCGCGCTGGACGGGCTCATTTGCTTAACAGACTGTTCCCACCTTTTCATTTTGAAAGAGCAACGGCCAATGAGGGAACTCCGACACTCGGCCGACCAATCGTGTAACTTCATCTCTCTGTCAGTCAGTGATAGACTTTTGCGTTTGTAGGGCTGGCCCTCTGCAGTCCAGCCAAAAATCAATATCACTACTTGAAAATGTCACAGTGTCACAGTATCATCAATATCAGCCTTTGACACACAGGGAAATGTTATTTTGATGTTTTAAGACTGCCTATTATGTTCCATAAATAAACAAAATGCTACCACTCGTGCTTTGAAGTTGTGTAAATCTGAATGTTTCATCTGTACTAATTACACTGTATCTCTTGCCCAAACTAGCTGTTGGGTTTCACATATTTCAAAGCCATCTTAAACACCCCTAAAAGTAATTTCCAAAGTGTTTTCCACTCCCTCCTGGCTCCCTCTCATTACCAACTCATTTTGAACTCATCTATCATTTCGCTTGCTTGACAAGAGCACAGTCTGCGCCTTTGTTACACGCTCTCATTTACTCGGCTATTAGCATTAATCTTAATTATTCAAGCTGTAAGTTTTGAGAGTCCGACACTTAGAGCTGCTCAGCTTTTCATCACCTGCGGTTTTAAGCTCATTTGTCTTTCATGCCTCTCTAACTTCTCCCCCATTATCCCTCCCTCACCGTCACTGCTGGCCTCGACAGTGGAGGACACACCGGCCAGAGAGGTTTACGTCTGTTTAAAACAGCAGATGTTTGAGACTGGACACACAACGCTGAGCTGAACTCACTTACAGACAGAGCTCAGCTGACAAATTCGAGGGTGGGCTGCTAAGTTTAGGCAGGCACACAAACAGAAATGTGCAAACACAAACATGAAGAAGCATGTAAATGAATACTGCAGCTCTGCTTCTCTCTACGGGAGTTTAAGTAGCTGATGCATGCTTCCACTTGGCCTATACGCATAGCTGTCGTCTGCATGGCCTTTTCGCCACAGGCGGGCTGTCAGAGAGCCAAGATATGGAACTGATAGCTGATCTCTTTCACCAATCTGTTCAGACAGGCAGCTCTGCTCCGCTTCTCACACTCTCGCTGCAGCATAAATCAAAAACAGAACCGAGCGGCGTGGCTCCGTGCTTTCAGACTATTTTGGACTGTACAAGACGGCAAAGACTGCAAAGCACCAAGTGTCTTACAGCGGGGCTCGCTAGCTTTAGCCAGCCTACTGTGGGACTTAATTCTGTTTTTGTTTGGTTGGGTTTCATGCAGGCCTCAGATGTTTCTGGAGCCCCCGGGGTCATGTACGAAACCAGGTGAACCTGGAATGCGTGGTTTCTCTGGTGAGAGCCGTAAAAACATCAGCGAAATTTAACCACTACAAACACTAAAGAAATGCGACTCATGAGTATGCTTCATTATTCTTGGTCAGATGAAAAAACAGCCATCATCCTTTAAAGGTTTTCTATAAATGGAAAGTTAGGCCTAAAAG